>JANJXV010001061.1:0-213698 GCA_024803745.1 Megascapheus bottae
TTCACACACCTCCATTCTGTGACTTCACACACCTCCAATCTGACTTCACACAGCTTCATTCTATGACTTCACACACCTCCATTCTGTGACTTCACACACCTCCATTCTGAGTTCAAACACCTCCGTTCTGTGACTTAACACACCTCCATTCTGTGACTTCACACACTTCCAATCTGACTTCAGACAGCTCCATTCTATGACTTCACACACCTCCATTCTGTGACTTCACACACCTCCATTATGACTTCACACACGTCCATTCTATGACTTCACACACCTCCATTCTATGACTTCACAAACCTCCATTCTATGACTTCACACACCTCCATTCTGTGACTTCACACACCTCCATTCAGAGTTCAAACACCTCCGTTCTGTGACTTAACACACCTCCATTCTGTGACTTCACACACCTCCATTCTGAGTTCACACACCTCCATTCTGTGACTTCACACACCTCCATTCTGACTTCACACAGCTCCATTCTATGACTTCACACACCTCCATTCTGTGCCTTCACACACCTGCATTCTATGACTTAACACACCTTCATTCTTACTTAACAAACATCCATTCTATGACTTCACACACCTCCATTCTGTGACTTCACACACCTCCATTCTATATCTTCACACACCTCCATTCTATGATTTCTCACACCTCCATTCCATTAATTCATACACCCCCATTCTGCGACTTCACACAACTCCATTCTATAACTTCCCACACCTCCATTCTGTGACTTCACACACCTCCATTCTGAGTTCACAAACCTCGATTCTGTGACTTAACGCACCTTCATTGTGTGACTTCACACACCTCCAATCTATGGCTTCACACACCTCCATTCTATGACTTCACACACCTCCAGTCTTTGACTTCACAACCCTCCATTCTGTGACTTCACACACCTCCATTCTATAATTTCACACACCTCCATTGTGACTTCCCACACCTCCAATCTGAGTTCACACACCTCCGTTCTGACCTCACACACCTCCATTCTATGACTTCACACACCTCCATTCTGTGACTTCACACACCTCAATTCTGTGACTTCACACGCCTCCATTATGACTTCACACACCTCCATTCTATGACTTCACACACCTCCATTCTATGACTTCACACACCTAGATTCTGTGACTACACACACCTGCATTCTGAGTTCACACACCTCCATTCTGTGACTTCACACACTTCCATTCTGACTTCACACAGCTCCATAAAATGACTTCACACACCTCCATTCTGTGACTTCGCACACCTCCATTCTGACTTCACACAGCTCCATTCTCTGACTTCCCACACCTCCATTCTATGATTTCACACACCTCCATTCTATGACTTCACACACCTCCATTCTGTGACGTCACACACCTCCATTCTGAGTTCAAACACCTCCATTCTGTGAATTAACACACCTCCATTCTGTGACTTCACACACCTCCATTCTGAGTTCACACACCTCCATTCTGTGACTTCACACACCTCCATTCTGACTTCACACAGCTCCATTCTATGACTTCACACACCTCCATTCTGTGCCTTCACACACCTCCATTCTATGACTTAACACACCTTCATTCTTACTTAACAAACATCCATTCTATGACTTCACACACCTCCATTCTATGACTTCACACACCTCCATTCTATGACTTCACACACCTCCATTCTGTGACTTCACACACCTCAATTCTGTGACTTCACACACCTCCATTATGACTTCACACACCTCCATTCTATGACTTAAAACACCTTCATTCTTACTTAACAAACATCCATTCTATGACTTCACACACCTCCATTCTATGACTTCACACACCTCCATTCTGTGACTTCACACACCTCCATTCTGTGACTTCACACACCGCAATTCTGTGACTTCACACACCTCCATTCTGAGTTCACACACCTCCATTCTGTGACTTCACACATCTCCAATCTCACTTCACACAGCTCCATTCTGTGACTTCACACACCTGCATTCTGTGACTTCACACACCTCCATTCTATGACTTCACACACCTCCATTGTGACTTCACACACCTCAGTTCTGTGAGTTCACACCCCTCCATCCTGACTTCACACACCTCCATTCTATGACTTCACACACCTCCATTCTGACTTCACACACCTCCATTCTATGACTTCACACAACTCAATTCTGACTTCACACACCTCCATTCTGTGACTTCACACAGCCCCATTATATGACTTCACACACCTCCATTCTGTGACTTCACACACCTCCATTCTATGACTTCACACACCTCCATTCTGTGACTTCACACACCTACATTGTGACTTCACACACCTACGTTCTATGAGTTCACACAAATGCACTGTGAATTCACACACCTCCATTCTATGACTTCACACACCTCCATTCTGACTTCACACACCTCAATTCTGATTTCACACACCTCAATTCTGTGACTTCACACAACTCCATTCTATGATTTCACAGACCTCCATTCTATGACTTTACACATCTCCATTCTATGACTTCACACACCTCCTTTCTGAGTTGACACACCTCCATTCTATGACTTCACACACCTCCAATCTGACTTCACACACCTCCATTTTATGACTTCACAAACTTCCATTCTGTGAGTTCAAAAACCTCCATTCTATGACTTCACACACTTCCATTGTGACTTCACACACCATCATTCTATGAGTTCACACACTGCCATTCTGACTTCACTCACCTCCATTCTATGACTTCACACAGCTCCATTCTATGACTTCGCACACATCTATTCTGACATCACTCACCTCCATTCTGTGACTTCACACACCTCCATTCTGATTTCACACACCTCCATTCTCTGACGTCAAACACCTCCATTCTGTGACTTCACACACCTCCATTCTATGACTTCACACACCTCCATTCTATGACTTCACACACCCCCATTGTGTGACTTCACACACCTCCATTCTATGACTTCACACACCTCCATTCTGTGACTTCAGACACCTCCATTCTGAGTTCACACACCTCCATTTTGTGATTTCACACACCTCCATTCTGTGACTTCACACACCTCCATTCTATGACTTCACACACCTAAATTCTATGACTTCACAAACCTCCATTCTATGACCTCACACACCTCCATTCTGTGACTTCACACACCTCCATTCTATGACTTCACACACCTCCATTCGGTGTCTTCACTCACCTCCATTCTATGACCTCACACACCTCCATTCTATGACTTCGCACACCTGCATTGTGACTTCACACACCTCCATTCTATGAGTTCACACACCTCCATTCTGACTTCACACACCTCCATTCTATGACTTCACACACCTCCATTCTGACTTCACACACCTCCATTCTATGACTTCACACAACTCCATCTGACTTCACACACCTCCATTCCATGACTTCACACAGCTCCATTCGATGAATTCACACACCTCCATTCTTTGACTTCATGCACCTCCATTCTATGAGTTCACACACCTCCTTTCTGTGACTTCACACACCTTTATTGTTTGACTTCACACACCTCCATTCTTTGACTTCACACACCTCCATTCCATGACTTCACACACCTCCATTCTATGAGTTCACACACCTCCATTCTATGAGTTCACACACCTCCATTTTGACTTCACACACCTCCATTCTTTGACTTCATACACCTTCATTCTCACTTCAGAAACATCCATTCTATGACTTCACGCACCTCCATTCTATGACTTCACAAACCTCCGTTCTGTGACCACACACCTCCATTCTGAGTTCCCACACCTCCATTCTGTGACTTCACCCACCTCCATCCTGACTTCACACACCTCCATTCTGACTTCACAAACCTCAATTCTTTGACTTCACACACCTCCATTCTATGATTTCACACACTACCATTCTATAAATTCACACACCTCTATTCTACGACTTCACACACCTCATTTCTGAGTTGAAACACCTCCATTCTGTGATTTCACACACCTCCAATTTGACTTCACACACCCCAATTCTATGACTTCACACACCCCCATTGTGACTTCACACACTCCATTCTATGAGTTCACACACCTCCATTCTGACTTCACACACCTCGATTCTATGGCTTCACACAGCTGCATTCTGACTTCAGACACCTTCATTCTGTGACTTCACACACCTCCATTCTGTGACTTCACACACCTCCATTTTGACTTCACACACTTCCATTCTTTGACTTAACACACCTGCATTCTGTGACTTCACACACCACCATTGTTTGACTTCACAAACCTATATTCTAGGACTTCACACACCTCCATTCCATGACTTCACACATCTTCATTTTATGAGTTCACACACCTAAATTTTGACTTAACACACCTCCATTCTATGACTTTACACACCTTCATTCTACTTCAGAACATCCATTCTATGACTTCACACACCTCCATTCTATGACTTCACAAACCTCCATTCTGTGACTTCACACACCTCCATTCTGAGTTCACACATGTCAATTCCGTGACTTCACACACCTCAATTCTCACTTCACACACCTCCATTCTATGACTTCACACAATTGCATTCTATGACTTCACACACCTCCATTCTTTGACTTCACACACCTCCATTGTGAGTTCACACACCTCCATTCTGTGACTTCACACACCTCCATTCTGTGACTTCACACACCTCCGTTCTATGACTTCACACACCTCCATTCTGTGATTTCACACACCTCCATTCTGAGTTCACACACCTCCATTCTGTGACTTCACACACCTCCATTCTGACTTCCCACAGCTCCATTCTCTGACTTCCCACACCTCCATTCTATGATTTCACACACCTCCATTCTATGACTTCACACACCTCCATTCTGTGACTTCACACACCTCCCTTCTGAGTTCAAACACCTCCGTTTTGTGACTTAGCACACCTCCATTCTGTGACTTCACACACCTCCATTCTGAGTTCACACACCTCCATTCTGTGACTTCACACACCTCCATTCTGACTTCACACAGCTCCATTCTATGACTTCACACACCTCCATTCTGTGCCTTCACACATCTCCATTCTATGACTTAACACACCTTCATTCTTACTTAACAAACATCCATTCTATGACTTCACACACCTCCATTCTATGACTTCACACACCTCCATTCTATGACTTCACACACCTCCATTCTGTGACTTAACACACCTCAATTCTGTGACTTCACACACCTCCATTATGACTTCACACACATCCATTCTATGACTTCACACACCTCCATTCTATGACTTCACACACCTCCATTCTGTGACTTCACACACCTCCATTCTGAGTTCACACACTTCCATTCTGTGACTTCACACACCTCCAATCTGAATTCACACAGCTCCATCCTATGACTTCACACACCTCCATTCTGTGCCTTCACACACCCCCATTCTATGACTTAACACACCTTCATTCTTACTTAACAAACATCTATTCTATGACTTCACACACCTCCATTCTATGACTTCACACACCTCCATTCTATGACTTCACACACCTCCATTCTGTGACTTCACACACCTCAATTCTGTGACTTCACACACCTCCATTCTGACTTCACACACATCCATTCTATGACTTCACACACCTCCATTCTATGACTTCACACACCTCCATTCTGTGACTTCACACACCTCCATTCTGAGTTCACACACCTCCATTCTGTGACTTCACACACCTCCAATCTGACTTCACACAGCTTCATTCTATGACTTCACACACCTCCATTCTGTGACTTCACACACCTCCATTCTATGAGTTCACATACCTCCATTTGTGACTCTACACACCACATTTTTGACTTCACACACCTCCATTCTGTGATTTCACACACCTCCATTCTATGACTTCACACACCTCTATTCTGTGACTTCACACATCTCAATTCTGTGACTTCACACACCTTCATTATGACTTCACACACATCCATTCTATGACTTCACACACCTCCATTTTATGACTTCACACACCTCAATTCTGTGACTTCACACACCTCCATTCTGAGTTCACACACCTCCATTCTGTGACTTCACACACCTCCAATCTGACTTCACACAGCTTCATTCTATGACTTCACACACCTCCATTCTGTGACTTCACACACCTCCATTCTGAGTTCAAACACCTCCGTTCTGTGACTTAACACACCTCCATTCTGTGACTTCACACACTTCCAATCTGACTTCAGACAGCTCCATTCTATGACTTCACACACCTCCATTCTGTGACTTCACACACCTCCATTATGACTTCACACACGTCCATTCTATGACTTCACACACCTCCATTCTATGACTTCACAAACCTCCATTCTATGACTTCACACACCTCCATTCTGTGACTTCACACACCTCCATTCAGAGTTCAAACACCTCCGTTCTGTGACTTAACACACCTCCATTCTGTGACTTCACACACCTCCATTCTGAGTTCACACACCTCCATTCTGTGACTTCACACACCTCCATTCTGACTTCACACAGCTCCATTCTATGACTTCACACACCTCCATTCTGTGCCTTCACACACCTGCATTCTATGACTTAACACACCTTCATTCTTACTTAACAAACATCCATTCTATGACTTCACACACCTCCATTCTGTGACTTCACACACCTCCATTCTATATCTTCACACACCTCCATTCTATGATTTCTCACACCTCCATTCCATTAATTCATACACCCCCATTCTGCGACTTCACACAACTCCATTCTATAACTTCCCACACCTCCATTCTGTGACTTCACACACCTCCATTCTGAGTTCACAAACCTCGATTCTGTGACTTAACGCACCTTCATTGTGTGACTTCACACACCTCCAATCTATGGCTTCACACACCTCCATTCTATGACTTCACACACCTCCAGTCTTTGACTTCACAACCCTCCATTCTGTGACTTCACACACCTCCATTCTATAATTTCACACACCTCCATTGTGACTTCCCACACCTCCAATCTGAGTTCACACACCTCCGTTCTGACCTCACACACCTCCATTCTATGACTTCACACACCTCCATTCTGTGACTTCACACACCTCAATTCTGTGACTTCACACGCCTCCATTATGACTTCACACACCTCCATTCTATGACTTCACACACCTCCATTCTATGACTTCACACACCTAGATTCTGTGACTACACACACCTGCATTCTGAGTTCACACACCTCCATTCTGTGACTTCACACACTTCCATTCTGACTTCACACAGCTCCATAAAATGACTTCACACACCTCCATTCTGTGACTTCGCACACCTCCATTCTGACTTCACACAGCTCCATTCTCTGACTTCCCACACCTCCATTCTATGATTTCACACACCTCCATTCTATGACTTCACACACCTCCATTCTGTGACGTCACACACCTCCATTCTGAGTTCAAACACCTCCATTCTGTGAATTAACACACCTCCATTCTGTGACTTCACACACCTCCATTCTGAGTTCACACACCTCCATTCTGTGACTTCACACACCTCCATTCTGACTTCACACAGCTCCATTCTATGACTTCACACACCTCCATTCTGTGCCTTCACACACCTCCATTCTATGACTTAACACACCTTCATTCTTACTTAACAAACATCCATTCTATGACTTCACACACCTCCATTCTATGACTTCACACACCTCCATTCTATGACTTCACACACCTCCATTCTGTGACTTCACACACCTCAATTCTGTGACTTCACACACCTCCATTATGACTTCACACACCTCCATTCTATGACTTAAAACACCTTCATTCTTACTTAACAAACATCCATTCTATGACTTCACACACCTCCATTCTATGACTTCACACACCTCCATTCTGTGACTTCACACACCTCCATTCTGTGACTTCACACACCGCAATTCTGTGACTTCACACACCTCCATTCTGAGTTCACACACCTCCATTCTGTGACTTCACACATCTCCAATCTCACTTCACACAGCTCCATTCTGTGACTTCACACACCTGCATTCTGTGACTTCACACACCTCCATTCTATGACTTCACACACCTCCATTGTGACTTCACACACCTCAGTTCTGTGAGTTCACACCCCTCCATCCTGACTTCACACACCTCCATTCTATGACTTCACACACCTCCATTCTGACTTCACACACCTCCATTCTATGACTTCACACAACTCAATTCTGACTTCACACACCTCCATTCTGTGACTTCACACAGCTCCATTATATGACTTCACACACCTCCATTCTGTGACTTCACACACCTCCATTCTATGACTTCACACACCTCCATTCTGTGACTTCACACACCTACATTGTGACTTCACACACCTACGTTCTATGAGTTCACACAAATGCACTGTGAATTCACACACCTCCATTCTATGACTTCACACACCTCCATTCTGACTTCACACACCTCAATTCTGATTTCACACACCTCAATTCTGTGACTTCACACAACTCCATTCTATGATTTCACAGACCTCCATTCTATGACTTTACACATCTCCATTCTATGACTTCACACACCTCCTTTCTGAGTTGACACACCTCCATTCTATGACTTCACACACCTCCAATCTGACTTCACACACCTCCATTTTATGACTTCACAAACTTCCATTCTGTGAGTTCAAAAACCTCCATTCTATGACTTCACACACTTCCATTGTGACTTCACACACCATCATTCTATGAGTTCACACACTGCCATTCTGACTTCACTCACCTCCATTCTATGACTTCACACAGCTCCATTCTATGACTTCGCACACATCTATTCTGACATCACTCACCTCCATTCTGTGACTTCACACACCTCCATTCTGATTTCACACACCTCCATTCTCTGACGTCAAACACCTCCATTCTGTGACTTCACACACCTCCATTCTATGACTTCACACACCTCCATTCTATGACTTCACACACCCCCATTGTGTGACTTCACACACCTCCATTCTATGACTTCACACACCTCCATTCTGTGACTTCAGACACCTCCATTCTGAGTTCACACACCTCCATTTTGTGATTTCACACACCTCCATTCTGTGACTTCACACACCTCCATTCTATGACTTCACACACCTAAATTCTATGACTTCACAAACCTCCATTCTATGACCTCACACACCTCCATTCTGTGACTTCACACACCTCCATTCTATGACTTCACACACCTCCATTCGGTGTCTTCACTCACCTCCATTCTATGACCTCACACACCTCCATTCTATGACTTCGCACACCTGCATTGTGACTTCACACACCTCCATTCTATGAGTTCACACACCTCCATTCTGACTTCACACACCTCCATTCTATGACTTCACACACCTCCATTCTGACTTCACACACCTCCATTCTATGACTTCACACAACTCCATCTGACTTCACACACCTCCATTCCATGACTTCACACAGCTCCATTCGATGAATTCACACACCTCCATTCTTTGACTTCATGCACCTCCATTCTATGAGTTCACACACCTCCTTTCTGTGACTTCACACACCTTTATTGTTTGACTTCACACACCTCCATTCTTTGACTTCACACACCTCCATTCCATGACTTCACACACCTCCATTCTATGAGTTCACACACCTCCATTCTATGAGTTCACACACCTCCATTTTGACTTCACACACCTCCATTCTTTGACTTCATACACCTTCATTCTCACTTCAGAAACATCCATTCTATGACTTCACGCACCTCCATTCTATGACTTCACAAACCTCCGTTCTGTGACCACACACCTCCATTCTGAGTTCCCACACCTCCATTCTGTGACTTCACCCACCTCCATCCTGACTTCACACACCTCCATTCTGACTTCACAAACCTCAATTCTTTGACTTCACACACCTCCATTCTATGATTTCACACACTACCATTCTATAAATTCACACACCTCTACTCTACGACTTCACACACCTCATTTCTGAGTTGAAACACCTCCATTCTGTGATTTCACACACCTCCAATTTGACTTCACACACCCCAATTCTATGACTTCACACACCGCCATTGTGACTTCACACACTCCATTCTATGAGTTCACACACCTCCATTCTGACTTCACACACCTCGATTCTATGGCTTCACACAGCTGCATTCTGACTTCAGACACCTTCATTCTGTGACTTCACACACCTCCATTCTGTGACTTCACACACCTCCATTTTGACTTCACACACTTCCATTCTTTGACTTAACACACCTGCATTCTGTGACTTCACACACCACCATTGTTTGACTTCACAAACCTATATTCTAGGACTTCACACACCTCCATTCCATGACTTCACACATCTTCATTTTATGAGTTCACACACCTAAATTTTGACTTAACACACCTCCATTCTATGACTTTACACACCTTCATTCTACTTCAGAACATCCATTCTATGACTTCACACACCTCCATTCTATGACTTCACAAACCTCCATTCTGTGACTTCACACACCTCCATTCTGAGTTCACACATGTCAATTCCGTGACTTCACACACCTCAATTCTCACTTCACACACCTCCATTCTATGACTTCACACAATTGCATTCTATGACTTCACACACCTCCATTCTTTGACTTCACACACCTCCATTGTGAGTTCACACACCTCCATTCTGTGACTTCACACACCTCCATTCTGTGACTTCACACACCTCCGTTCTATGACTTCACACACCTCCATTCTGTGATTTCACACACCTCCATTCTGAGTTCACACACCTCCATTCTGTGACTTCACACACCTCCATTCTGACTTCCCACAGCTCCATTCTCTGACTTCCCACACCTCCATTCTATGATTTCACACACCTCCATTCTATGACTTCACACACCTCCATTCTGTGACTTCACACACCTCCCTTCTGAGTTCAAACACCTCCGTTTTGTGACTTAGCACACCTCCATTCTGTGACTTCACACACCTCCATTCTGAGTTCACACACCTCCATTCTGTGACTTCACACACCTCCATTCTGACTTCACACAGCTCCATTCTATGACTTCACACACCTCCATTCTGTGCCTTCACACATCTCCATTCTATGACTTAACACACCTTCATTCTTACTTAACAAACATCCATTCTATGACTTCACACACCTCCATTCTATGACTTCACACACCTCCATTCTATGACTTCACACACCTCCATTCTGTGACTTAACACACCTCAATTCTGTGACTTCACACACCTCCATTATGACTTCACACACATCCATTCTATGACTTCACACACCTCCATTCTATGACTTCACACACCTCCATTCTGTGACTTCACACACCTCCATTCTGAGTTCACACACTTCCATTCTGTGACTTCACACACCTCCAATCTGAATTCACACAGCTCCATCCTATGACTTCACACACCTCCATTCTGTGCCTTCACACACCCCCATTCTATGACTTAACACACCTTCATTCTTACTTAACAAACATCTATTCTATGACTTCACACACCTCCATTCTATGACTTCACACACCTCCATTCTATGACTTCACACACCTCCATTCTGTGACTTCACACACCTCAATTCTGTGACTTCACACACCTCCATTCTGACTTCACACACATCCATTCTATGACTTCACACACCTCCATTCTATGACTTCACACACCTCCATTCTGTGACTTCACACACCTCCATTCTGAGTTCACACACCTCCATTCTGTGACTTCACACACCTCCAATCTGACTTCACACAGCTTCATTCTATGACTTCACACACCTCCATTCTGTGACTTCACACACCTCCATTCTATGAGTTCACATACCTCCATTTGTGACTCTACACACCACATTTTTGACTTCACACACCTCCATTCTGTGATTTCACACACCTCCATTCTATGACTTCACACACCTCTATTCTGTGACTTCACACATCTCAATTCTGTGACTTCACACACCTTCATTATGACTTCACACACATCCATTCTATGACTTCACACACCTCCATTTTATGACTTCACACACCTCAATTCTGTGACTTCACACACCTCCATTCTGAGTTCACACACCTCCATTCTGTGACTTCACACACCTCCAATCTGACTTCACACAGCTTCATTCTATGACTTCACACACCTCCATTCTGTGACTTCACACACCTCCATTCTGAGTTCAAACACCTCCGTTCTGTGACTTAACACACCTCCATTCTGTGACTTCACACACTTCCAATCTGACTTCAGACAGCTCCATTCTATGACTTCACACACCTCCATTCTGTGACTTCACACACCTCCATTATGACTTCACACACGTCCATTCTATGACTTCACACACCTCCATTCTATGACTTCACAAACCTCCATTCTATGACTTCACACACCTCCATTCTGTGACTTCACACACCTCCATTCAGAGTTCAAACACCTCCGTTCTGTGACTTAACACACCTCCATTCTGTGACTTCACACACCTCCATTCTGAGTTCACACACCTCCATTCTGTGACTTCACACACCTCCATTCTGACTTCACACAGCTCCATTCTATGACTTCACACACCTCCATTCTGTGCCTTCACACACCTGCATTCTATGACTTAACACACCTTCATTCTTACTTAACAAACATCCATTCTATGACTTCACACACCTCCATTCTGTGACTTCACACACCTCCATTCTATATCTTCACACACCTCCATTCTATGATTTCTCACACCTCCATTCCATTAATTCATACACCCCCATTCTGCGACTTCACACAACTCCATTCTATAACTTCCCACACCTCCATTCTGTGACTTCACACACCTCCATTCTGAGTTCACAAACCTCGATTCTGTGACTTAACGCACCTTCATTGTGTGTCTTCACACACCTCCAATCTATGGCTTCACACACCTCCATTCTATGACTTCACACACCTCCAGTCTTTGACTTCACAACCCTCCATTCTGTGACTTCACACACCTCCATTCTATAATTTCACACACCTCCATTGTGACTTCCCACACCTCCAATCTGAGTTCACACACCTCCGTTCTGACCTCACACACCTCCATTCTATGACTTCACACACCTCCATTCTGTGACTTCACACACCTCAATTCTGTGACTTCACACGCCTCCATTATGACTTCACACACCTCCATTCTATGACTTCACACACCTCCATTCTATGACGTCACACACCTAGATTCTGTGACTACACACACCTGCATTCTGAGTTCACACACCTCCATTCTGTGACTTCACACACTTCCATTCTGACTTCACACAGCTCCATAAAATGACTTCACACACCTCCATTCTGTGACTTCGCACACCTCCATTCTGACTTCACACAGCTCCATTCTCTGACTTCCCACACCTCCATTCTATGATTTCACACACCTCCATTCTATGACTTCACACACCTCCATTCTGTGACGTCACACACCTCCATTCTGAGTTCAAACACCTCCATTCTGTGAATTAACACACCTCCATTCTGTGACTTCACACACCTCCATTCTGAGTTCACACACCTCCATTCTGTGACTTCACACACCTCCATTCTGACTTCACACAGCTCCATTCTATGACTTCACACACCTCCATTCTGTGCCTTCACACACCTCCATTCTATGACTTAACACACCTTCATTCTTACTTAACAAACATCCATTCTATGACTTCACACACCTCCATTCTATGACTTCACACACCTCCATTCTATGACTTCACACACCTCCATTCTGTGACTTCACACACCTCAATTCTGTGACTTCACACACCTCCATTATGACTTCACACACCTCCATTCTATGACTTAAAACACCTTCATTCTTACTTAACAAACATCCATTCTATGACTTCACACACCTCCATTCTATGACTTCACACACCTCCATTCTGTGACTTCACACACCTCCATTCTGTGACTTCACACACCGCAATTCTGTGACTTCACACACCTCCATTCTGAGTTCACACACCTCCATTCTGTGACTTCACACATCTCCAATCTCACTTCACACAGCTCCATTCTGTGACTTCACACACCTGCATTCTGTGACTTCACACACCTCCATTCTATGACTTCACACACCTCCATTGTGACTTCACACACCTCAGTTCTGTGAGTTCACACCCCTCCATCCTGACTTCACACACCTCCATTCTATGACTTCACACACCTCCATTCTGACTTCACACACCTCCATTCTATGACTTCACACAACTCAATTCTGACTTCACACACCTCCATTCTGTGACTTCACACAGCTCCATTATATGACTTCACACACCTCCATTCTGTGACTTCACACACCTCCATTCTATGACTTCACACACCTCCATTCTGTGACTTCACACACCTACATTGTGACTTCACACACCTACGTTCTATGAGTTCACACAAATGCACTGTGAATTCACACACCTCCATTCTATGACTTCACACACCTCCATTCTGACTTCACACACCTCAATTCTGATTTCACACACCTCAATTCTGTGACTTCACACAACTCCATTCTATGATTTCACAGACCTCCATTCTATGACTTTACACATCTCCATTCTATGACTTCACACACCTCCTTTCTGAGTTGACACACCTCCATTCTATGACTTCACACACCTCCAATCTGACTTCACACACCTCCATTTTATGACTTCACAAACTTCCATTCTGTGAGTTCAAAAACCTCCATTCTATGACTTCACACACTTCCATTGTGACTTCACACACCATCATTCTATGAGTTCACACACTGCCATTCTGACTTCACTCACCTCCATTCTATGACTTCACACAGCTCCATTCTATGACTTCGCACACATCTATTCTGACATCACTCACCTCCATTCTGTGACTTCACACACCTCCATTCTGATTTCACACACCTCCATTCTCTGACGTCAAACACCTCCATTCTGTGACTTCACACACCTCCATTCTATGACTTCACACACCTCCATTCTATGACTTCACACACCCCCATTGTGTGACTTCACACACCTCCATTCTATGACTTCACACACCTCCATTCTGTGACTTCAGACACCTCCATTCTGAGTTCACACACCTCCATTTTGTGATTTCACACACCTCCATTCTGTGACTTCACACACCTCCATTCTATGACTTCACACACCTAAATTCTATGACTTCACAAACCTCCATTCTATGACCTCACACACCTCCATTCTGTGACTTCACACACCTCCATTCTATGACTTCACACACCTCCATTCGGTGTCTTCACTCACCTCCATTCTATGACCTCACACACCTCCATTCTATGACTTCGCACACCTGCATTGTGACTTCACACACCTCCATTCTATGAGTTCACACACCTCCATTCTGACTTCACACACCTCCATTCTATGACTTCACACACCTCCATTCTGACTTCACACACCTCCATTCTATGACTTCACACAACTCCATCTGACTTCACACACCTCCATTCCATGACTTCACACAGCTCCATTCGATGAATTCACACACCTCCATTCTTTGACTTCATGCACCTCCATTCTATGAGTTCACACACCTCCTTTCTGTGACTTCACACACCTTTATTGTTTGACTTCACACACCTCCATTCTTTGACTTCACACACCTCCATTCCATGACTTCACACAACTCCATTCTATGAGTTCACACACCTCCATTCTATGAGTTCACACACCTCCATTTTGACTTCACACACCTCCATTCTTTGACTTCATACACCTTCATTCTCACTTCAGAAACATCCATTCTATGACTTCACGCACCTCCATTCTATGACTTCACAAACCTCCGTTCTGTGACCACACACCTCCATTCTGAGTTCCCACACCTCCATTCTGTGACTTCACCCACCTCCATCCTGACTTCACACACCTCCATTCTGACTTCACAAACCTCAATTCTTTGACTTCACACACCTCCATTCTATGATTTCACACACTACCATTCTATAAATTCACACACCTCTATTCTACGACTTCACACACCTCATTTCTGAGTTGAAACACCTCCATTCTGTGATTTCACACACCTCCAATTTGACTTCACACACCCCAATTCTATGACTTCACACACCCCCATTGTGACTTCACACACTCCATTCTATGAGTTCACACACCTCCATTCTGACTTCACACACCTCGATTCTATGGCTTCACACAGCTGCATTCTGACTTCAGACACCTTCATTCTGTGACTTCACACACCTCCATTCTGTGACTTCACACACCTCCATTTTGACTTCACACACTTCCATTCTTTGACTTAACACACCTGCATTCTGTGACTTCACACACCACCATTGTTTGACTTCACAAACCTATATTCTAGGACTTCACACACCTCCATTCCATGACTTCACACATCTTCATTTTATGAGTTCACACACCTAAATTTTGACTTAACACACCTCCATTCTATGACTTTACACACCTTCATTCTACTTCAGAACATCCATTCTATGACTTCACACACCTCCATTCTATGACTTCACAAACCTCCATTCTGTGACTTCACACACCTCCATTCTGAGTTCACACATGTCAATTCCGTGACTTCACACACCTCAATTCTCACTTCACACACCTCCATTCTATGACTTCACACAATTGCATTCTATGACTTCACACACCTCCATTCTTTGACTTCACACACCTCCATTGTGAGTTCACACACCTCCATTCTGTGACTTCACACACCTCCATTCTGTGACTTCACACACCTCCGTTCTATGACTTCACACACCTCCATTCTGTGATTTCACACACCTCCATTCTGAGTTCACACACCTCCATTCTGTGACTTCACACACCTCCATTCTGACTTCCCACAGCTCCATTCTCTGACTTCCCACACCTCCATTCTATGATTTCACACACCTCCATTCTATGACTTCACACACCTCCATTCTGTGACTTCACACACCTCCCTTCTGAGTTCAAACACCTCCGTTTTGTGACTTAGCACACCTCCATTCTGTGACTTCACACACCTCCATTCTGAGTTCACACACCTCCATTCTGTGACTTCACACACCTCCATTCTGACTTCACACAGCTCCATTCTATGACTTCACACACCTCCATTCTGTGCCTTCACACATCTCCATTCTATGACTTAACACACCTTCATTCTTACTTAACAAACATCCATTCTATGACTTCACACACCTCCATTCTATGACTTCACACACCTCCATTCTATGACTTCACACACCTCCATTCTGTGACTTAACACACCTCAATTCTGTGACTTCACACACCTCCATTATGACTTCACACACATCCATTCTATGACTTCACACACCTCCATTCTATGACTTCACACACCTCCATTCTGTGACTTCACACACCTCCATTCTGAGTTCACACACTTCCATTCTGTGACTTCACACACCTCCAATCTGAATTCACACAGCTCCATCCTATGACTTCACACACCTCCATTCTGTGCCTTCACACACCCCCATTCTATGACTTAACACACCTTCATTCTTACTTAAAAAACATCTATTCTATGACTTCACACACCTCCATTCTATGACTTCACACACCTCCATTCTATGACTTCACACACCTCCATTCTGTGACTTCACACACCTCAATTCTGTGACTTCACACACCTCCATTCTGACTTCACACACATCCATTCTATGACTTCACACACCTCCATTCTATGACTTCACACACCTCCATTCTGTGACTTCACACACCTCCATTCTGAGTTCACACACCTCCATTCTGTGACTTCACACACCTCCAATCTCACTTCACACAGCTCCATTCTATGACTTCACACACCTGCATTCTGTGACTTCACACACCTCCATTCTATGACTTCACACACCTCCATTCTGTGACTTCACACACCTCCATTCTGAGTTCACACACTTCCATTCTGTGACTTCACACACCTCCATTCTGTCTTCACACAGCTCCATTCTGTGCCTTCACACACCTCCATTCTATGACTTAACACACCTTCATTCTTACTTAACAAACATCCATTCTATGACTTCACACACCTCCATTCTATGACTTCACACACCTCCATTCTATGACTTCACACACCTCAATTCTGTGACTTCACACACCTCAATTCTGTGACTTAACACACCTTCATTCTTACTTAACAAACATCCATTCTATGAGTTCACACACCTCCATTCTGACTTCACACACCTCCATTCTATGACTTCACACAACACCATTCTGACTTCACACACCTCCATTCTGTGACTTCACACACCTCCATTCTGAGTTCACACACCTCCATTCTGTGACTTCACACACCTCCAATCTGACTTCACACAGCTCCATTCTATGACTTCACACACCTCCATTCTGTGACTTCACACACCTCCATTCTGAGTTCAAACACCTCCGTTTTGTGACTTAACACACTTCCATTCTGTGACTTCACACAACTCCAATCTGACTTCAGACAGCTCCATTCTATGACTTCACACACCTCCATTCTGTGACTTCACACACCTCCATTATGACTTCACACACCTCCATTCTATGACTTAACACACCTTCATTCTTACTTAACAAACATCCATTCTATGACTTCACACACCTCCATTCTATGACTTCACATACCTCCATTCTATAACTTCACACACCTCATTCTGTGACTTCACACACCTCAATTCTGTGACTTCACACACCTCCATTCTGTGATTTCACACACATCCATTCTATGACTTCACACAATTCCATTCTGACTTCACACACCTCCATTCTTTGACTTCACACACCTCAATTGTGAGTTCACACACCTCCATTCTGTGACTTCCCACACGTCCTTTCTGTGACTTCACACACCTCCATTCTGAGTTCACAAACCACGATTCTGTGACTTAACGCACCTTCATTGTGTGACTTCACACACCTCCATTCTATGACTTCACACACCTCCATTCTATGACTTCACACACCTCCATTCTACGACTTCACACACCTCCAGTGTTTGACTTCACAAACCTCCATTCTGTGACTTCACACACCTCCATTCTATAACTTCACACACCTCCATTGTGACTTCCCACACCTCCAATCTGAGTTGACACACCTCCGTTCTGACTTCACACACCTCCATTCTATGACTTCACACACCTCCATTCTGTGACTTCACACAACTCAATTCCGTGACTTCACACGCCTCCATTATGACTTCACACACCTCCATTCTATGATTCACACACCTCCATTCTATTTCTTCACACACCTAGGTTCTGTAACTTCACACACCTCCATTCTGAGTTCACACACCTCCATTCTGTGACTTCACACACCTCCATTCTGACTTCACACAGCTCCATAAAATGACTTCACACACCTCCATTCTGTGACTTCGCACACCTCCATTCTGACTTCACACAGCTCCATTCTCTGACTTCCCACACCTCCATTCTATGATTTCACACACCTCCATTCTATGACTTCACACACCTCCATTCTGTGCCTTCACACACCTCCATTCTATGACTTAACACACCTTCATTCTTACTTAACAAACATCCATTCTATGACTTCACACACCTATATTCTATGACTTCACATACCTCCATTCTATGACTTCACACACCTCCATTCTGTGACTTCACACACCTCAATTCTGTGACTTCACGCACCTCCATTATGCCTTCACACACATCCATTCTATGACTTCACACAGCTCCATTCTATGACTTCACACACCTCCATTCTGTGACTTCACACACCTCCATTCTGAGTTCACACACTTCCAGTCTATGACTTCACACACCTCCAATCTGACTTCACACAGCTCCATTCGATGACTTCACACACCTCCATTCTTTGACTTTACACACCTCCATTCTATGAGTTCACACACCTCAATTTGTGACTCTACACACCACCTTTTTGACTTCACACACCTCCATTCTGTGATTTCACACACCTCCATTCTGTGACTTCACACACCTTTATTGTTTGACTTCACACACCTCCATTCTTTGACTTCACACACCTCCATTCCATGACTTCACACACCTCCATTCTATGAGTTCACACACCTCCATTCTTTGAGTTCACACACCTCCATTTTGACTTCACACACCTCCATTCTATGACTTCACACACCTTCATTCTTACTTCAGAAATATCCATTCTATGACTTCACGCACTTCCATTCTATGACTTCACACACCTCATTTCTGAGTTGACACACCTCCATTCTGTGATTTCACACACCTCCAATTTGACCTCACACACCCCCATTCTATGACTTCACACACCCCCATTGTGACTTCACACACTCCGTTCTATGAGTTCACACACCTCCATTCTGACTTCACACACCTCCATTCTATGACTTCACACAGCTGCATTCTGACTTCAGACACCTCCATTTGGGACTTCACACACCACAATTTTGACTTCAAACACCTTCATTCTGTGACTTCACACACCTCCATTCTGTGACTTCGCACACACCCATTTTGACTTCACACACTTCCATTCTTTGACTTAACACACCTGCATTCTCTGACTTCACACACCACCATTGTTTGACTTCACACACCTATATTTTTGGACTTCACACATCTCCATTCCATGACTTCACACATCTCCATTTTATGAGTTCACACACCTCCATTTTGACTTCACACACCTCCATTCTATGACTTCACACACCTTCATTCTACTTCAGAAACATCCACTGTATGACTTCACACACCTCCATTCTATGACTTCACAAACCTCCACTCTGTGACTTCACACACCTCCATTCTGAGTTCACTCACCTCAATTCCGTGACTTCACACACCTCAATTCTCACTTCACACACCTCCATTCTATGACTTCACACAATTCCATTCTCTGACTTCACACACCTCCATTCTGTGACTTCACACACCTCCATTCTATGATTTCTCACACCTCCATTCTATTAATTCACACACCTCCATTCTGTGACTTCACACAACTCCATTCTATGACTTCCCACACCTCCATTCTGTGACTTCACACACCTCCATTCTGAGTTCACACACCTCCATTCTGTGACTTAACGCACCTTCATTCTGTGACTTCACACACCTCCATTCTATGACTTCACACACCTCCATTCTATGACTTCACACACCTCCAGTCTTTGCCTTCACACCCCTCCATTCTGTGACTTCACACACCTGCATTCTATAACTTCACACACCTCCATTGTGACGTCCCACACCTCCAATCTGAGTTCACACACCTCCGTTCTGATTTCACACACCTCCATTCTATGACTTCACACACCTCCATTCTGTGACTTCACACACCTCAATTCTGTGACTTCACACGCCTCCATTATGACTTCACACACCTCCAATCTATGAGTTAACACACCTCCATTTTATGACTTCAGAAACCTCCGTTCTGTGACTACACACCTCCATTCTGAGTTCCCACACCTCCATTCTGTGACTTCACCCACCTCCATCCTGACTTCACACACCTCCATTCTGACTTCACAAACCTCAATTCTTAGACTTCACACACCTCCATTCTATGATTTCACACACCTCATTTCTGAGTTGACACACCTCCATTCTCTGATTTCACACACCTCCAATTTGACTTCACACACCCCCATTCTATGACTTCACACAGCCCCATTGTGACTTCACACACTGCATTCTATGACTTCCCACACCTCCATTCTGTGACTTCACACACCTCCATTCTGAGTTCACAAAACTCCATTCTGTGACTTAACGCACCTTCATTCTGTGACTTCACACACCTCCATTCTATGAGTTCACACACCTCCATTCTATGATTTCACACACCTCCTGTCTTTGACTTCACACCCCTCCATTCTGTGACTTCCCACACCTCCATTCTATAACTTCACACACCTCCATTGTGACTTCCCAACCTCCAATGTGAGTTCACACACCTCTGTTCTGACCTCACACACTTCCATTCTATGACTTCACACACCTCCATTCTGTGACTTCACACACGTCAACTCTGTGACTTCACAGGACTCCATTATGACTTCACACACCTCCATTCTATGACTTCACACACCTCCATTCTATGACTTCACACACCTGATTCTGTGACTTCACACACCTCCATTCTGAGTTCACACACCTCCATTCTGTGACTTCACACACTTCCATTCTGTGACTTCACACACCTCCATTCTGAGTTCACACACCTCCATTCTGTGACTTCACACACCTCCATTCTGACTTCACACAGCTCCATTCTATGACTTCACACACCTCCATTCTGTGCCTTCACACACCTCCATTCTATGACTTAACACACCTTCATTCTTACTTAACAAACATCCATTCTGTGACTTCACACACCTCCATTCTATGATTTCACACACCACCATTCTATGACTTCACACACCTCCATTCTGTGACTTCACACACCTCAATTCTGTGACTTCACACACCTCCATTATGACTTCACACACATCCATTCTATGACTTCACACACCTCCATTTTATGACTTCACACACCTCCATTCTGTGAATTCACACACCTCCAATCTGACTTCACAGAGCTAAATTCTATGACTTCACACACCTCCATTCTGTGACTTCACACACCTGCATTATGACTTCACACACATCCATTCTATGACTTCACACACCTCCATTCTCTGACTTCACACACCTCCATTCTGTGACTTCGCACACCTCCATTCTGACTTCACACAGCTCCATTCTCTGACTTCCCACACCTCCATTCTATGATTTCACACACCTCCATTCTATGACTTCACACACCTCCATTCTGTGACTTCACACACCTCCATTCTGAGTTCAAACACCTCCGTTCTGTGACTTAACACATCTCCATTCTGTGACTTCACACACCTCCATTCTGGGTTCACACACCTCCATTCTGTGACTTCACACACCTCCATTCTGACTTCACACAGCTCCATTCTATGACTTCACACACCTCCATTCTGTGCCTTCACACACCTCCATTCTATGACTTCACACACCTTCATTCTTACTTAACAAACATCCATTCTATGACTTCACACACCTCCATTCTATGACTTCACACACCTCCATTCTATGACTTCACACAACTCCATTCTGTGACTTCACACACCTCCATTCTGAGTTCACACACTTCAATTCTGTGACTTCACACACCTCCAATCTGACTTCACACAGCTCCATTCTATGACTTCACACACCTCCATTCTGTGACTTCACACACCTCCATTCTATGACTTCACACACCTCCATTGTGACATCACACACCTCCATTCTATGAGTTCACACACCTCCATTCTGACTTCAAACACCTCCATTCTATGACTTCACACACCTCCATTCTGACTTCACACACCTCCATTCTATGACTTGACACAACTCCATTCTGACTTCACACACCTCCATTCTGTGACTTCACACACCTCCATTCAATGACTTCACACACCTCCATTCTTTGACTTTACACACCTCCAGTCTATGAGTTCACACACCTCCATTTGTGACTCTACACACCACCTTTTTGACTTCACACACCTCCATTCTGTGATTTCACACACCTCCATTCTGTGACTTCACACACCTTTATTGTTTGACTTCACACACCTCCATTCTTTGACTTAACACACCTCCATTCCATGACTTCACACACCTCCATTCTATGAGTTCACACACCTCCATTCTATGACTTCACACAATTCCATTCTGACTTCACACACCTCCATTCTTTGACTTCACACACCTCAATTGTGAGTTCACATCCCTCCATTCTGTGACTTCCCACACGTCCATTCTGTGACTTCACACACCTCCATTCTGAGTTCACAAACCACGATTCTGTGACTAAACGCACCTTCATTGTGTGACTTCACACACCTCCATTCTATGACTTCACACACCTCCAGTCTTTGACTTCACAAACCTCCATTCTGTGACTTCACACACCTCCATTCTATAACTTCACACACCTCCATTGTGACTTCCCACACCTCCAATCTGAGTTCACACACCTCCGTTCTGACTTCACACACCTCCATTCTATGACTTCACACACCTCCATTCTGTGACTTCACACAACTCAATTCCGTGACTTCACACGCCTCCATTATGACTTCACACACCTCCATTCTATGATTCACACACCTCCATTCTATTTCTTCACAAACCTAGGTTCTGTAACTTCACACACCTCCATTCTGAGTTCACACACCTCCATTCTGTGACTTCACACACCTCCATTCTGACTTCACAAAGCTCCATAAAATGACTTCACACACCTCCATTCTGTGACTTCGCACACCTCCATTCTGACTTCACACAGCTCCATTCTCTGACTTCCCACACCTCCATTCTATGATTTCACACACCCCCATTCTATGACTTCACACACCTCCATTCTGTGACTTCACACACCTCCATTCTGAGTTCAAACACCTCCGTTCTGTGACTTAACACACCTCCATTCTGTGACTTCACACCTTCATTCTGAGTTCACACACCTCCATTCTGTTACTTCACACACCTCCATTCTGACTTCACACAGCTCCATTTTATGACTTCACACACCTCCATTCTGTGCCTTCACACACCTCTATTCTATGACTTAACACACCTTCATTCTTACTTAACAAACATCTATTCTATGACTTCACACACCTCCATTCTATGACTTCACACACCCCCATTCTGTGACTTCACACACCTCCAATCTGACTTCACACAGCTCCATTCTGTGACTTCACACAACTCAATTCCGTGACTTCACACGCCTCCATTATGACTTCACACACCTCCATTCTATGATTCACACACCTCCATTCTATTTCTTCACAAACCTAGGTTCTGTAACTTCACACACCTCCATTCTGAGTTCACACACCTCCATTCTGTGACTTCACACACCTCCATTCTGACTTCACAAAGCTCCATAAAATGACTTCACACACCTCCATTCTGTGACTTCGCACACCTCCATTCTGACTTCACACAGCTCCATTCTCTGACTTCCCACACCTCCATTCTATGATTTCACACACCCCCATTCTATGACTTCACACACCTCCATTCTGTGACTTCACACACCTCCATTCTGAGTTCAAACACCTCCGTTCTGTGACTTAACACACCTCCATTCTGTGACTTCACACCTTCATTCTGAGTTCACACACCTCCATTCTGTTACTTCACACACCTCCATTCTGACTTCACACAGCTCCATTTTATGACTTCACACACCTCCATTCTGTGCCTTCACACACCTCTATTCTATGACTTAACACACCTTCATTCTTACTTAACAAACATCTATTCTATGACTTCACACACCTCCATTCTATGACTTCACACACCCCCATTCTGTGACTTCACACACCTCCATTCTGAGTTCACACACTTCAATTCTGTGACTTCACACACCTCCAATCTGACTTCACACAGCTCCACTCTATGACTTCACACACCTCCATTCTGTGACTTCACACACCTCCATTCTATGACTTCACACACCTCCATTGTGACTTCACACACCTCCATTCTATGAGTTCACACACCTCCATTCTGACTTCACACACCTCCATTCTATGACTTCACACACCTCCCTTCTATGACTTGACACAACTCCATTCTGACTTCACACACCTCCATTCTGTGACTTCACACACCTCAATTCCATGACTTCACACAACTCCATTCGATGACTTCACACACCTCCATTCTTTGACTTTACACACCTCAATTCTATGAGTTCACACACCTCCATTTGTGACTCTACACACCACCTTTTTGACTTCACACACCTCCATTCTGTGATATCACACACCTCCATTCTGTGACTTCACACACCTTTATTGTTTGACTTCACACACCTCCATTCTTTGACTTAACACACCTCCATTCTATGACTTCACACACCTTCATTCTTACTTCAGGAACATCCATTCTATGACTTCACGCACTTCCATTCTATGACTTCACACACCTCATTCTGAGTTGACACACCTCCATTCTGTGATTTCACACACTTCCAATTTGACCTCACACACCCCCATTCTATGACTTCACACACCCCCATTGTGACTTCACACACTCCATTCTATGAGTTCACACACCTCCATTCTGACTTCACACACCTCCATTCTATGACTTCACACAGCTGCATTCTGACTTCAGACACCTCCATTTGTGACTTCACACACCACAATTTGGACTTCAAACACCTTCATTCTGTGACTTCACACACCTCAATTCTGTGACTTCACACACCTCCATTTTGACTTCACACACTTCCATTCTTTGACTTAACACACCTGAATCCTCTGACTTCACACACCACCATTGTTTGACTTCACACACCTATATTCTTGGACTTCACACATCTCCATTCCATGACTTCACACATCTCCATTTTATGAGTTCACACACCTCCATTTTGACTTCACACACCTCCATTCTATGACTTCACACACCTTCATTCTACTTCAGAAACATCCATTGTATGACTTCACACACCTACATTCTATGAATTCACAAACCTCCATTCTGTGACTTCACACACCTCCATTCTGAGTTCACACACCTCAATTCGGTGACTTCACACACCTCAATTGTCACTTCACACACCTCCATTCTATGACTTCACACAATTCCATTCTGACTTCACACACCTCCATTCTTTGACTTCACACACCTCAATTGTGAGTTCACACACCTCCATTCTGTGACTTCCCACACGTCCATTCTGTGACTTCACACACCTCCATTCTGAGTTCACAAACCACGATTCTGTGACTAAACGCACCTTCATTGTGTGACTTCACACACCTCCATTCTATGACTTCACACATCTCCATTCTATGACTTCACACACCTCCATTCTACGACTTCACACACCTACAGTCTTTGACTTCACAAACCTCCATTCTGTGACTTCACACACCTCCATTCTATAACTTCACACACCTCCATTGTGACTTCCCACACCTCCAATCTGAGTTCACACACCTCCGTTCTGACTTCACACACCTTCCTTCTATGACTTCACACACCTCCATTCTGTGACTTCACACAACTCAATTCCGTGACTTCACACGCCTACATTATGACTTCACACACCTCCATTCTATGATTCACACACCTCCATTCTATTTCTTCACACACCTAGTTTCTGTAACTTCAAACACCTCCGTTCTGAGTTCACACACCTCCATTCTGTGACTTCACACACCTCCATTCTGACTTCACAAAGCTCCATAAAATGACTTCACACACCTCCATTCTGTGACTTCGCACACCTCCATTCTGACTTCACACAGCTCCATTCTCTGACTTCCCACACCTCCATTCTATGATTTCACACACCTCCATTCTATGACTTCACACACCTCCATTCTATGACTTCACACACCTTCATTCTGACTTCACACAGCTCCATTCTATGACTTCACACACCTCCATTCTGTGCCTTCACACACCTCCAGTCTATGACTTAACACACCTTCATTCTTACTTAACAAACATTCATTCTATGACTTCACACACCTCCATTCCATGACTTCACACATCTCCATTTTATGAGTTCACACACCTCCATTTTGACTTCACACACCTCCATTCTATGACTTCACAAACCTCCATTCTGTGACTTCACACACCTCCATTCTGAGTTCACACACCTCAATTCCGTGACTTCACACACCTCCATTCTGAGTTCAAACACCTCCGTTTTGTGACTTAACACACCTCCATTCTGTGACTTCACACACCTCCAATCTGACTTCAGACAGCTCCATTCTATGACTTCACACACCTCCATTCTGTGAATTCACTCACTTCAATTCTGTGACTTCACAGACCTCCATTATGACTTCACACACCTCCATTCTATGACGTCCCACACCTCCAATCTATGAGTTCACACACCTCCGTTCTGACTTCACACACCTCCATTCTATGACTTCACACACCTCCATTCTGTGACTTAACACACCTCCATTCTGTGATTTCACACACCTCCATTCTGAGTTCACACACCTCCATTCTGTGACTTCACACACCTCCATTCTGACTTCACACAGCTCCATTCTGTGCCTTCACACACCTCCATTCTATGACTTAACACACCTTCATTCTCACGTAACAAACATCCATTCTATGACTTCACACACCTCCATTCTATGACTTCACACACCTCCATTCTATGACTTCACACACCTCCATTCTGCGACTTCACACACCTCAATTCTGTGACTTCACACACCTCCATTATGACTTCACACACCTCCATTCTATGACTTCACACACCTCCATTCTATGACTTCACACACCTCCATTCTGTGATTTCACACACCTCCATTCTGAGTTCAAACACCTCCGTTTTGTGACTTAACACACCTCCATTCTGTGACTTCACACACCTCCAATCTGACTTCAGACAGCTCCATTCTATGACTTCACACACCTCCATTCTGTGACTTCACACACCTCCATTATGACTTCACACACATCCATTCTATGACTTCACACACCTCCATTCTATGACTTCACACACCTCCATTCTGTGACTTCACACACCTCCATTCTGACTTCACACAGCTCCATTCTCTGACTTCCCACACCTCCATTCTATGATTTCACACACCTCCATTCTATGACTTCACACACCTCCATTCTATGACTTCACACACCTTCATTCTGACTTCACACAGCTCCATTCTATGACTTCACACACCTCCATTCTGTGCCTTCACACACCTCCAGTCTATGACTTAACACACCTTCATTCTTACTTAACAAACATTCATTCTATGACTTCACACAACTCCATTCTGTGACTTCACACACCTCAATTCTGTGACTTCACGCACCTCCATTATGACTTCACACACATCCATTCTATGACTTCACACACCTCCATTCTATGACTTCACACACCTCCATTCTGTGACTTCACACACCTCCATTCTGAGTTCACACACCTCCAGTCTATGACTTCACACACCTGCAATCTGACTTCACACAGCTCCATTCGATGACTTCACACACCTCCATTCTTTGACTTTACACACCTCCATTCTATGAGTTCACACACCTCAATTTGTGACTCTACACACCACCTTTTTGACTTCACACACCTCCATTCTGTGATTTCACACACCTCCATTCTGTGACTTCACACACCTTTATTGTTTGACTTCACACACCTCCATTTTTGACTTAACACACCTCCATTCCATGACTTCACACACCTCCATTCTATGAGTTCACACACCTCCATTCTATGAGTTCACACACCTCCATTTTGACTTCACACACCTCCATTCTATGACTTCACACACCTTCATTCTTACTTCAGAAACATCCATTCTATGACTTCACGCACTTCCATTCTATGACTTCACACACCTCATTTCTGAGTTGACACACCTCCATTCTGTGATTTCACACACTTCCAATTTGACCTCACACACCCCCATTCTATGACTTCACACACCCCCATTGTGACTTCACACACTCCATTCTATGAGTTCACACACCTCCATTCTGACTTCACACACCTCCATTCTATGACTTCACACAGCTGCATTCCGCCTTCAGACACCTCCATTTGTGACTTCACACACCACAATTTTGACTTCAAACACCTTCATTCTGTGACTTCACACACCTCCATTCTGTGACTTCACACACCTCCATTTTGACTTCACACACTTCCATTCTTTGACTTAACACACCTGAATTCTCTGACTTCACACACCACCATTGTTTGTCTTCACACACCTATATTCTTGGACTTCACACACCTCCATTCCATGACTTCACACATCTCCATTTTATGAGTTCACACACCTCCATTTTGACTTCACACACCTCCATTCTATGACTTCACACACCTTCATTCTACTTCAGAAACATCCATTCTATGACCTCACACACCTCCATTCTATGACTTCACAAACCTCCATTCTGTGACTTCACACACCTCCAGTCTGAGTTCACACACCTCAATTCCGTGACTTCACACACCTCAATTCTCACTTCACACACCTCCATTCTATGACTTCACACAATTCCATTCTATGACTTCACACACCTCCATTCTTTGACTTCACACACCTCCATTGTGAGTTCACACACCTCCATTCTGTGACTTCACACACCTCCATTCTGTGACTTCACACACCTCCATTCTATGATTTCTCACACCTCCATTCTATTAATTCACACACCTCCATTCTGTGACTTCACACAACTCCATTCTATGACTTCCCACACCTCCATTCTGTGACTTCACACACCTCCATTCTGAGTTCACACACCTCCATTCTGTGACTTAACGCACCTTCATTCTGTGACTTCACACACCTCCATTCTATGAGTTCACACACCTCCATTCTATGACTTCACACAACTCCAGTCTTTGACTTCACACCCCTCCATTCTGTGACTTCAGACACCTCCATTCTATAACTTCACACACCTCAATTCTGTGACTTCACACACCTCCATTCTGACTTCACACACCTCCATTCTATGACTTCACACACCTCCATTATGTGACTTCAAATACCTCCATTCTATGACTTCACACACCTCCATTGTGACTTCACACACCTCCATTCTATGAGTTCCCACACCTCCATTCTGACTTCACAAACCTCCATTCTATGACTTCACAGACTTTGAATATGTGACTTCACTCACCTCTACTCTGACTTCACACTTCTCCATTCTATGACTTCCCACACCTCCTTTCCATGACTTCACACACCCCCATTCTATGACTTCTCACCTCCATTCTGACTTCACACACCTCCATTCTGTGACTTCACACACCTCCATTCTATGAGTTCACACACCTCCATTTGTGACTCTACACACCACCTTTTTGACTTCACACACCTCCATTCTGTGATTTCACACACCTCCATTCTGTGACTTCACACACCTTTATTGTTTGACTTCACACACCTCCATACTTTGACTTAACACACCTCCATTCCATGACTTCACACACCTCCATTCTATGAGTTCACACACCTCCATTCTATGAGTTCACACACCTCCATTTTGACTTCACACACCTCCATTCTATGACTTCACACACCTTCATTCTTACTTCAGAAACATCCATTCTATGACTTCACGCACTTCCATTCTATGACTTCACACACCTCATTTCTGAGTTGACACACCTCCATTCTGTGATTTCACACACTTCCAATTTGACCTCACACACACCCATTCTATGACTTCACACACCCCCATTGTGACTTCACACACTCCATTCTATGACTTCACACACCTCCATTCTATGACTTCACACACCTCCATTCTGTGACTTCACACACCTCCATTCTGACTTCACACAGCTCCATTCTCTGACTTCCCACACCTCCATTCTATGATTTCACACACCTCCATTCTATGACTTCACACACCTCCATTCTGTGACTTCACACACCTCCAATCTGACTTCAGACAGCTCCATTCTATGACTTCACACACCTCCATTCTGTGACTTCACACACCTCCATTATGACTTCACACACATCCATTCTATGACTTCACACACCTCCATTCTATGACTTCACACACCTCCATTCTGTGACTTCACACACCTCCATTCTGACTTCACACAGCTCCATTCTCTGACTTCCCACACCTCCATTCTATGATTTCACACACCTCCATTCTATGACTTCACACACCTCCATTCTATTACTTCACACACCTTCATTCTGACTTCACACAGCTCCATTCTATGACTTCACACACCTCCATTCTGTGCCTTCACACACCTCCAGTCTATGACTTAACACACCTTCATTCTTACTTAACAAACATTCATTCTATGACTTCACACAACTCCATTCTGTGACTTCACACACCTCAATTCTGTGACTTCACGCACCTCCATTATGACTTCACACACATCCATTCTATGACTTCACACACCCCCATTGTGACTTCACACACTCCATTCTATGAGTTCACACACCTCCATTCTGACTTCACACACCTCCATTCTATGACTTCACACAGCTGCATTACGCCTTCAGACACCTCCATTTGTGACTTCACACACCACAATTTGGACTTCAAACACCTCCGTTCTGTGACTTCACACACCTCCATTCTGTGACTTCACACCTTCTTTCTGAGTTCACACACCTCCATTCTGTTACTTCACACACCTCCATTGTGAGTTCACACAGCTCCATTCTATGACTTCACACACCTCCATTCTGTGCCTTCACACACCTCCATTCTATGACTTAACACACCTTCATTCTTACTTAACAAACATCTATTCTATGACTTCACACACCTCCATTGTATGACTTCACACACCTCCATTCTATGACTTCACACACCCCCATTCTGTGACTTCACACACCTCCATTCTGAGTTCACACACTTCAATTCTGTGACTTCACACACCTCCAATCTGACTTCACACAGCTCCATTCTATGACTTCACACACCTCCATTCTGTGACTTCACACACCTCCATTCTATGACTTCACACACCTCCAATGTGACTTCACACACCTCCATTCTATGAGTTCACACACCTCCATACTATGACTTGACACAACTCCATTCTGACTTCACACACCTCCATTCTGTGACTTCACACACCTCCATTCCATGACTTCACACACCTCCATTCGATGACTTCACACACCTCCACTCTTTGACTTTACACACCTCCATTCCATGACTTCACACATCTCCATTTTATGAGTTCACACACCTCCATTTTGACTTCACACACCTCCATTCTATGACTTCACAAACCTCCATTCTGTGACTTCACACACCTCCATTCTGAGTTCACACACCTCAATTCCGTGACTTCACACACCTCCATTCTGAGTTCAAACACCTCCGTTTTGTGACTTAACACACCTCCATTCTGTGACTTCACACACCTCCAATCTGACTTCAGACAGCTCCATTCTATGACTTCACACACCTCCATTCTGTGAATTCACTCACTTCAATTCTGTGACTTCACAGACCTCCATTATGACTTCACACACCTCCATTCTATGACGTCCCACACCTCCAATCTATGAGTTCACACACCTCCGTTCTGACTTCACACACCTCCATTCTATGACTTCACACACCTCCATTCTGTGACTTAACACACCTCCATTCTGTGATTTCACACACCTCCATTCTGAGTTCACACACCTCCATTCTGTGACTTCACACACCTCCATTCTGACTTCACACAGCTCCATTCTGTGCCTTCACACACCTCCATTCTATGACTTAACACACCTTCATTCTCACTTAACAAACATCCATTCTATGACTTCACACACCTCCATTCTATGACTTCACACACCTCCATTCTATGACTTCACACACCTCCATTCTGCGACTTCACACACCTCAATTCTGTGACTTCACACACCTCCATTCTGTGACTTCACACACCTCCAATCTGACTTCACACAGCTCCATTCTATGACTTCACACACCTCCATTCTGTGACTTCACACACCTCCATTCTGAGTTCAAACACCTCCGTTTTGTGACTTAACACACCTCCATTCTGTGACTTCACACACCTCCAATCTGACTTCAGACAGCTCCATTCTATGACTTCACACACCTCCATTCTGTGACTTCACACACCTCCATTATGACTTCACACACATCCATTCTATGACTTCACACACCTCCATTCTATGACTTCACACACCTCCATTCTGTGACTTCACACACCTCCATTCTGACTTCACACAGCTCCATTCTCTGACTTCCCACACCTCCATTCTATGATTTCACACACCTCCATTCTATGACTTCACACACCTCCATTCTATGACTTCACACACCTTCATTCTGACTTCACACAGCTCCATTCTATGACTTCACACACCTCCATTCTGTGCCTTCACACACCTCCAGTCTATGACTTAACACACCTTCATTCTTACTTAACAAACATTCATTCTATGACTTCACACAACTCCATTCTGTGACTTCACACACCTCAATTCTGTGACTTCACGCACCTCCATTATGACTTCACACACATCCATTCTATGACTTCACACACCTCCATTCTATGACTTCACACACCTCCATTCTGTGACTTCACACACCTCCATTCTGAGTTCACACACCTCCAGTCTATGACTTCACACACCTCCAATCTGACTTCACACAGCTCCATTCGATGACTTCACACACCTCCATTCTTTGACTTTACACACCTCCATTCTATGAGTTCACACACCTCAATTTGTGACTCTACACACCACCTTTTTGACTTCACACACCTCCATTCTGTGATTTCACACACCTCCATTCTGTGACTTCACACACCTTTATTGTTTGACTTCACACACCTCCATTCTTTGACTTAACACACCTCCATTCCATGACTTCACACACCTCCATTCTATGAGTTCACACACCTCCATTCTATGAGTTCACACACCTCCATTTTGACTTCACACACCTCCATTCTATGACTTCACACATCTTCATTCTTGCTTCAGAAACATCCATTCTATGACTTCACGCACTTCCATTCTATGACTTCACACACCTCATTTCTGAGTTGACACACCTCCATTCTGTGATTTCACACACTTCCAATTTGACCTCACACACCCCCATTCTATGACTTCACACACCCCCATTGTGACTTCACACACTCCATTCTATGAGTTCACACACCTCCATTCTGACTTCACACACCTCCATTCTGTGACTTCACACAGCTGCATTCCGCCTTCAGACACCTCCATTTGTGACTTCACACACCACAATTTTGACTTCAAACACCTTCATTCTGTGACTTCACACACCTCCATTCTGTGACTTCACACACCTCCATTTTGACTTCACACACTTCCATTCTTTGACTTAACACACCTGAATTCTCTGACTTCACACACCACCATTGTTTGTCTTCACACACCTATATTCTTGGACTTCACACACCTCCATTCCATGACTTCACACATCTCCATTTTATGAGGTCACACACCTCCATTTTGACTTCACACACCTCCATTCTATGACTTCACACACCTTCATTCTACTTCAGAAACATCCATTCTATGACTTCACGCACTTCCATTCTATGACTTCACACACCTCATTTCTGAGTTGACACACCTCCATTCTGTGATTTCACACACTTCCAATTTGACCTCACACACCCCCATTCTATGACTTCACACACCCCCATTGTGACTTCACACACTCCATTCTATGAGTTCACACACCTCCATTCTATGACTTCACACACCTCCATTCTATGACTTCACACACCTTCATTCTGACTTCACACAGCTCCATTCTATGACTTCACACACCCCCATTGTGACTTCACACACTCCATTCTATGAGTTCACACACCTCCATTCTGACTTCACACACCTCCATTCTATGACTTCACACACCTCCATTCTGCGACTTCACACACCTCAATTCTGTGACTTCACACACCTCCATTCTGTGACTTCACACACCTCCAATCTGACTTCACACAGCTCCATTCTATGACTTCACACACCTCTATTCTGTGACTTCACACACCTCCATTCTGAGTTCAAGCACCTCCGTTTTGTGACTTAACACACCTCCATTCTGTGACTTCACACACCTCCAATCTGACTTCAGACAGCTCCATTCTATGACTTCACACACCTCCATTCTGTGACTTCACACACCTCCATTATGACTTCACACACATCCATTCTATGACTTCACACACCTCCATTCTATGACTTCACACACCTCCATTCTGTGACTTCACACACCTCCAATCTGACTTCAGACAGCTCCATTCTATGACTTCACACACCTCCATTCTGTGACTTCACACACCTCCATTATGACTTCACACACATCCATTCTATGACTTCACACACCTCCATTCTATGACTTCACACACCTCCATTCTGTGACTTCACACACCTCCATTCTGACTTCACACAGCTCCATTCTCTGACTTCCCACACCTCCATTCTATGATTTCACACACCTCCATTCTATGACTTCACACACCTCCATTCTATGACTTCACACACCTTCATTCTGACTTCACACAGCTCCATTCTATGACTTCACACACCTCCATTCTGTGCCTTCACACACCTCCAGTCTATGACTTAACACACCTTCATTCTTACTTAACAAACATTCATTCTATGACTTCACACAACTCCATTCTGTGACTTCACACACCTCAATTCTGTGACTTCACGCACCTCCATTATGACTTCACACACATCCATTCTATGACTTCACACACCTCCATTCTATGACTTCACACACCTCCATTCTGTGACTTCACACACCTCCATTCTGAGTTCACACACCTCCAGTCTATGACTTCACACACCTCCAATCTGACTTCACACAGCTCCATTCGATGACTTCACACACCTCCATTCTTTGACTTTACACACCTCCATTCTATGAGTTCACACACCTCAATTTGTGACTCTACACACCACCTTTTTGACTTCACACACCTCCATTCTGTGATTTCACACACCTCCATTCTGTGACTTCACACACCTTTATTGTTTGACTTCACACACCTCCATTCTTTGACTTAACACACCTCCATTCCATGACTTCACACACCTCCATTCTATGAGTTCACACACCTCCATTCTATGAGTTCACACACCTCCATTTTGACTTCACACACCTCCATTCTATGACTTCACACATCTTCATTCTTGCTTCAGAAACATCCATTCTATGACTTCACGCACTTCCATTCTATGACTTCACACACCTCATTTCTGAGTTGACACACCTCCATTCTGTGATTTCACACACTTCCAATTTGACCTCACACACCCCCATTCTATGACTTCACACACCCCCATTGTGACTTCACACACTCCATTCTATGAGTTCACACACCTCCATTCTGACTTCACACACCTCCATTCTGTGACTTCACACAGCTGCATTCCGCCTTCAGACACCTCCATTTGTGACTTCACACACCACAATTTTGACTTCAAACACCTTCATTCTGTGACTTCACACACCTCCATTCTGTGACTTCACACACCTCCATTTTGACTTCACACACTTCCATTCTTTGACTTAACACACCTGAATTCTCTGACTTCACACACCACCATTGTTTGTCTTCACACACCTATATTCTTGGACTTCACACACCTCCATTCCATGACTTCACACATCTCCATTTTATGAGGTCACACACCTCCATTTTGACTTCACACACCTCCATTCTATGACTTCACACACCTTCATTCTACTTCAGAAACATCCATTCTATGACTTCACGCACTTCCATTCTATGACTTCACACACCTCATTTCTGAGTTGACACACCTCCATTCTGTGATTTCACACACTTCCAATTTGACCTCACACACCCCCATTCTATGACTTCACACACCCCCATTGTGACTTCACACACTCCATTCTATGAGTTCACACACCTCCATTCTATGACTTCACACACCTCCATTCTATGACTTCACACACCTTCATTCTGACTTCACACAGCTCCATTCTATGACTTCACACACCCCCATTGTGACTTCACACACTCCATTCTATGAGTTCACACACCTCCATTCTGACTTCACACACCTCCATTCTATGACTTCACACACCTCCATTCTGCGACTTCACACACCTCAATTCTGTGACTTCACACACCTCCATTCTGTGACTTCACACACCTCCAATCTGACTTCACACAGCTCCATTCTATGACTTCACACACCTCTATTCTGTGACTTCACACACCTCCATTCTGAGTTCAAGCACCTCCGTTTTGTGACTTAACACACCTCCATTCTGTGACTTCACACACCTCCAATCTGACTTCAGACAGCTCCATTCTATGACTTCACACACCTCCATTCTGTGACTTCACACACCTCCATTATGACTTCACACACATCCATTCTATGACTTCACACACCTCCATTCTATGACTTCACACACCTCCATTCTGTGACTTCACACACCTCCATTCTGACTTCACACAGCTCCATTCTCTGACTTCCCACACCTCCATTCTATGATTTCACACACCTCCATTCTATGACTTCACACACCTCCATTCTATGACTTCACACACCTTCATTCTGACTTCACACAGCTCCATTCTATGACTTCACACACCTCCATTCTGTGCCTTCACACACCTCCAGTCTATGACTTAACACACCTTCATTCTTACTTAACAAACATTCATTCTATGACTTCACACAACTCCATTCTGTGACTTCACACACCTCAATTCTGTGACTTCACGCACCTCCATTATGACTTCACACACATCCATTCTATGACTTCACACACCTCCATTCTATGACTTCACACACCTCCATTCTGTGACTTCACACACCTCCATTCTGAGTTCACACACCTCCAGTCTATGACTTCACACACCTCCAATCTGACTTCACACAGCTCAATTCGATGACTTCACACACCTCCATTCTTTGACTTAACACACCTCCATTCTATGAGTTCACACACCTCAATTTGTGACTCTACACACCACCTTTTTGACTTCACACACCTCCATTCTGTGATTTCACACACCTCCATTCTGTGACTTCACACACCTTTATTGTTTGACTTCACACACCTCCATTCTTTGACTTAACACACCTCCATTCCATGACTTCACACACCTCCATTCTATGAGTTCACACACCTCCATTCTATGAGTTCACACACCTCCATTTTGACTTCACACACCTCCATTCTATGACTTCACACACCTTCATTCTTACTTCAGAAACATCCATTCTATGACTTCACGCACTTCCATTCTATGACTTCACACACCTCATTTCTGAGTTGACACACCTCCATTCTGTGATTTCACACACTTCCAATTTGACCTCACACACCCCCATTCTATGACTTCACACACCCCCATTGTGACTTCACACACTCCATTCTATGAGTTCACACACCTCCATTCTGACTTCACACACCTCCATTCTGTGACTTCACACAGCTGCATTCCGCCTTCAGACACTTCCATTTGTGACTTCACACACCACAATTTTGACTTCAAACACCTCTGTTCTGTGACTTCACACACCTCCATTCTGTGACTTCACACACCTCCATTTTGACTTCACACACTTCCATTCTTTGACTTAACACACCTGAATTCTCTGACTTCACACACCACCATTGTTTGTCTTCACACACCTATATTCTTGGACTTCACACACCTCCATTCCATGACTTCACACATCTCCATTTTATGAGGTCACACACCTCCATTTTGACTTCACACACCTCCATTCTATGACTTCACACACCTTCATTCTACTTCAGAAACATCCATTCTATGACCTCACACACCTCCATTCTATGACTTCACAAACCTCCATTCTGTGACTTCACACACCTCCAGTCTGAGTTCACACACCTCAATTCCGTGACTTCACACACCTCAATTCTCACTTCACACACCTCCATTCTATGACTTCACACAATTCCATTCTATGACTTCACACACCTCCATTCTTTGACTTCACACACCTCCATTGTGAGTTCACACACCTCCATTCTGTGACTTCACACACCTCCATTCTGTGACTTCACACACCTCCATTCTATGATTTCTCACACCTCCATTCTATTAATTCACACACCTCCATTCTGTGACTTCACACAACTCCATTCTATGACTTCCCACACCTCCATTCTGTGACTTCACACACCTCCATTCTGAGTTCACACACCTCCATTCTGTGACTTAACGCACCTTCATTCTGTGACTTCACACACCTCCATTCTATGAGTTCACACACCTCCATTCTATGACTTCACACAACTCCAGTCTTTGACTTCACACCCCTCCATTCTGTGACTTCACACACCTCCATTCTATAACTTCACACACCTCCATTGTGACTTCCCACAGCTCCAATCTGAGTTCACACACCTCCATTCTGACTTCACACACTTCCATTCTATGACTTCACACACCTCCATTCTGTGACTTCACTCACCTCAATTCTGTGACTTCACACACCTCCATTCTGACTTCACACACCTCCATTCTATGACTTCACACACCTCCATTATGTGACTTCAAATACCTCCATTCTATGACTTCACACACCTCCATTGTGACTTCACACACCTCCATTCTATGAGTTCCCACACCTCCATTCTGACTTCACAAACCTCCATTCTATGACTTCACAGACTTTGAATATGTGACTTCACTCACCTCTACTCTATGACTTCACACTTCTCCATTCTATGACTTCCCACACCTCCTTTCCATGACTTCACACACCCCCATTCTATGACTTCTCACCTCCATTCTGACTTCACACACCTCCATTCTGTGACTTCACACACCTCCATTCTATGAGTTCACACACCTCCATTTGTGACTCTACACACCACCTTTTTGACTTCACACACCTCCATTCTGTGATTTCACACACCTCCATTCTGTGACTTCACACACCTTTATTGTTTGACTTCACACACCTCCATTCTTTGACTTAACACACCTCCATTCCATGACTTCACACACCTCCATTCTATGAGTTCACACACCTCCATTCTATGAGTTCACACACCTCCATTTTGACTTCACACACCTCCATTCTATGACTTCACACACCTTCATTCTTACTTCAGAAACATCCATTCTATGACTTCACGCACTTCCATTGTATGACTTCACACACCTTATTTCTGAGTTGACACACCTCCATTCTGTGATTTCACACACTTCCAATTTGACCTCACACACCCCCATTCTATGACTTCACACACCCCCATTGTGACTTCACACACTCCATTCTATGAGTTCAAACACCTCCATTCTGACTTCACACACCTCCATTCTATGACTTCACACAACTGCATTCCGCCTTCAGACACCTCCATTTGTGACTTCACACACCACAATTTGGACTTCAAACACCTCCGTTCTGTGACTTCACCCACCTCCATTCTGTGACTTCACACCTTCGTTCTGAGTTCACACACCTCCATTCTGTTACTTCACACACCTCCACTGTGAGTTCACACAGCTCCATTCTATGACTTCACACACCTCCATTCTGTGCCTTCACACACCTCCATTCTATGACTTAACACACCTTCATTCTTACTTAACAAACATCTATTCTATGACTTCACACACCTCCATTGTATGACTTCACACACCTCCATTCTATGACTTCACACACCCCCATTCTATGACTTCACACACCTCCATTCTATGACTTCACACACCTCCAATGTGACTTCACACACCTCCATTCTATGAGTTCACACACCTCCATACTATGACTTGACACAACTCCATTCTGACTTCACACACCTCCATTCTGTGACTTCACACACCTCCATTCCATGACTTCACACACCTCCATTCGATGACTTCACACACCTCCACTCTTTGACTTTACACACCTCCATTCCATGACTTCACACATCTCCATTTTATGAGTTCACACACCTCCATTTTGACTTCACACACCTCCATTCTATGACTTCACAAACCTCCATTCTGTGACTTCACACACCTCCATTCTGAGTTCACACACCTCAATTCCGTGACTTCACACACCTCCATTCTGAGTTCAAACACCTCCGTTTTGTGACTTAACACACCTCCATTCTGTGACTTCACACACCTCCAATCTGACTTCAGACAGCTCCATTCTATGATTTCACACACCTCCATTCTGTGAATTCACTCACTTCAATTCTGTGACTTCACAGACCTCCATTATGACTTCACACACCTCCATTCTATGACGTCCCACACCTCCAATCTATGAGTTCACACACCTCCGTTCTGACTTCACACACCTCCATTCTATGACTTCACACACCTCCATTCTGTGACTTAACACACCTCCATTCTGTGATTTCACACACCTCCATTCTGAGTTCACACACCTCCATTCTGTGACTTCACACACCTCCATTCTGACTTCACACAGCTCCATTCTGTGCCTTCACACACCTCCATTCTATGACTTAACACACCTTCATTCTCACTTAACAAACATCCATTCTATGACTTCACACACCTCCATTCTATGACTTCACACACCTCCATTCTATGACTTCACACACCTCCATTCTGCGACTTCACACACCTCAATTCTGTGACTTCAGACACCTCCATTATGACTTCACACACCTCCTTTCTATGACTTCACACACCTCCATTCTATGACTTCACACACCTCCATTCTGTGATTTCACACACCTCCATTCTGAGTTCACACACCTCCATTCTGTGACTTCACACACCTCCAATCTGACTTCACACAGCTCCATTCTATGACTTCACACACCTCCATTCTGTGACTTCACACACCTCCATTCTGAGTTCAAACACCTCCGTTTTGTGACTTAACACACCTCCATTCTGTGACTTCACACACCTCCAATCTGACTTCAGACAGCTCCATTCTATGACTTCACACACCTCCATTCTGTGACTTCACACACCTCCATTATGACTTCACACACATCCATTCTATGACTTCACACACCTCCATTCTATGACTTCACACACCTCCATTCTGTGACTTCACACACCTCCATTCTGACTTCACACAGCTCCATTCTCTGACTTCCCACACCTCCATTCTATGATTTCACACACCTCCATTCTATGACTTCACACACCTCCATTCTATGACTTCACACACCTTCATTCTGACTTCACACAGCTCCATTCTATGACTTCACACACCTCCATTCTGTGCCTTCACACACCTCCAGTCTATGACTTAACACACCTTCATTCTTACTTAACAAACATTCATTCTACGACTTCACACAACTCCATTCTGTGACTTCACACACCTCAATTCTGTGACTTCACGCACCTCCATTATGACTTCACACACATCCATTCTATGACTTCACACACCTCCATTCTATGACTTCACACACCTCCATTCTGTGACTTCACACACCTCCATTCTGAGTTCACACACCTCCAGTCTATGACTTCACACACCTCCAATGTGACTTCACACAGCTCCATTCGATGACTTCACACACCTCCATTCTTTGACTTTACACACCTCCATTCTATGAGTTCACACACCTCAATTTGTGACTCTACACACCACCTTTTTGACTTCACACACGTCCATTCTGTGATTTCACACACCTCCATTCTGTGACTTCACACACCTTTATTGTTTGACTTCACACACCTCCATTCTTTGACTTAACACACCTCCATTCCATGACTTCACACACCTCCATTCTATGAGTTCACACACCTCCATTCTATGAGTTCACACACCTCCATTTTGACTTCACACACCTCCATTCTATGACTTCACACACCTTCATTCTTACTTCAGAAACATCCATTCTATGACTTCACGCACTTCCATTCTATGACTTCACACACCTCATTTCTGAGTTGACACACCTCCATTCTGTGATTTCACACACTTCCAATTTGACCTCACACACCCCCATTCTATGACTTCACACACCCCCATTGTGACTTCACACACTCCATTCTATGAGTTCACACACCTCCATTCTGACTTCACACACCTCCATTCTATGACTTCACACAGCTGCATTCCGCCTTCAGACACCTCCATTTGTGACTTCACACACCACAATTTTGACTTCAAACACCTTCATTCTGTGACTTCACACACCTCCATTCTGTGACTTCACACACCTCCATTTTGACTTCACACACTTCCATTCTTTGACTTAACACACCTGAATTCTCTGACTTCACACACCACCATTGTTTGTCTTCACACACCTATATTCTTGGACTTCACACACCTCCATTCCATGACTTCACATATCTCCATTTTATGAGTTCACACACCTCCATTTTGACTTCACACACCTCCATTCTATGACTTCACACACCTTCATTCTACTTCAGAAACATCCATTCTATGACCTCACACACTTCCATTCTATGACTTCACAACCTCCATTCTGTGACTTCACACACCTCCAGTCTGAGTTCACACACCTCAATTCCGTGACTTCACACACCTCAATTCTCACTTCACACACCTCCATTCTATGACTTCACACAATTCCATTCTATGACTTCACACACCTCCATTCTTTGACTTCACACACCTCCATTGTGAGTTCACACACCTCCATTCTGTGACTTCACACACCTCCATTCTGTGACTTCACACACCTCCATTCTATGATTTCTCACACCTCCATTCTATTAATTCACACACCTCCATTCTGTGACTTCACACAACTCCATTCTATGACTTCCCACACCTCCATTCTGTGACTTCACACACCTCCATTCTGAGTTCACACACCTCCATTCTGTGACTTAACGCACCTTCATTCTGTGACTTCACACACCTCCATTCTATGAGTTCACACACCTCCATTCTATGACTTCACACAACTCCAGTCTTTGACTTCACACCCCTCCATTCTGTGACTTCACACACCTCCATTCTATAACTTCACACACCTCCATTGTGACTTCCCACAGCTCCAATCTGAGTTCACACACCTCCATTCTGACTTCACACACTTCCATTCTATGACTTCACACACCTCCATTCTGTGACTTCACTCACCTCAATTCTGTGACTTCACACACCTCCATTCTGACTTCACACACCTCCATTCTATGACTTCACACACCTCCATTATGTGACTTCAAATACCTCCATTCTATGACTTCACACACCTCCATTGTGACTTCACACACCTCCATTCTATGAGTTCCCACACCTCCATTCTGACTTCACAAACCTCCATTCTATGACTTCACAGACTTTGAATACGTGACTTCACTCACCTCTACTCTATGACTTCACACTTCTCCATTCTATGACTTCCCACACCTCCTTTCCATGACTTCACCCACCCCCATTCTATGACTTCTCACCTCCATTCTGACTTCACACACCTCCATTCTGTGATTTCACACACCTCCATTCTATGACTTCACACACCTTTATTGTTTGACTTCACACACCTCCATTCTTTGACTTAACACACCTCCATTCCATGACTTCACACACCTCCATTCTATGACTTCACACACCTTCATTCTTACTTCAGAAACATCCGTTCTATGACTTCACGCACTTCCATTCTATGACTTCACACACCTCATTTCTGAGTTGACACACCTCCATTCTGTGATTTCACACACTTCCAATTTGACCTCACACACCCCCATTCTATGACTTCACACACCCCCATTGTGACTTCACACACTCCATTCTATGAGTTCACACACCTCAATTCTGACTTCACACACCTCCATTCTATGACTTCACACAGCTGCATTCCACCTTCAGACACCTCCATTTGTGACTTCACACACCACAATTTTGACTTCAAACACCTTCATTCTGTGACTTCACACACCTCCACTCTGTGACTTCACACACCTCCATTTTGACTTCACACACTTCAATTCTTTGACTTAACACACCTGAATTCTCTGACTTCACACACCACCATTGTTTGACTTCACACACCTATATTCTTGGACTTCACACACCTCCATTCCATGACTTCACACATCTCCATTTTATGAGTTCACACACCTCCATTTTGACTTCACACACCTCCATTCTATGACTTCACACACCTTCATTCTACTTCAGAAACATCCATTGTATTACTTCACACACCTCCATTCTATGACTTCACAAACCTCCATTCTGTGACTTCACACACCTCCATTCTGAGTTCACACACCTCAATTCCGTGACTTCACACACCTCAATTCTCACTTCACACACCTCCATTCTATGACTTCACACAATTCCATTCTATGACTTCACACACCTCCATTCTTTGACTTCACACACCTCCATTGTGAGTTCACACACCTCCATTCTGTGACTTCACACACCTTTATTGTTTGACTTCACACACCTCCATTCTTTGACTTAACACACCTCCATTCCATGACTTCACACACCTCCATTCTATGAGTTCACACACCTCCATTCTATGAGTTCACACACCTCCATTTTGACTTCACACACCTCCATTCTATGACTTCACACACCTTCATTCTTACTTCAGAAACATCCATTTTATGACTTCACGCACTTCCATTCTATGACGTCACACACCTCATTTCTGAGTTGACACACCTCCATTCTGTGATTTCACACACTTCCAATTTGACCTCACACACCCCCATTCTCTGACTTCACACACCCCCATTGTGACTTCACACACTCCATTCTATGAGTTCACACACCTCCATTCTGACTTCACACACCTCCATTCTATGACTTCACACACCTTCATTCTACTTCAGAAACATCCATTCTATGACCTCACACACCTCCATTCTATGACTTCACAAACCTCCATTCTGTGACTTCACACACCTCCAGTCTGAGTTCACACACCTCAATTCCGTGACTTCACACAACTCAATTCTCACTTCACACACCTCCATTCTATGACTTCACACAATTCCATTCTATGACTTCACACACCTCCATTCTTTGACTTCACACACCTCCATTGTGAGTTCACACACCTCCATTCTGTGACTTCACACACCTCCATTCTGTGACTTCACACACCTCCATTCTATGATTTCTCACACCTCCATTCTATTAATTCACACACCTCCATTCTGTGACTTCACACAACTCCATTCTATGACTTCCCACACCTCCATTCTGTGACTTCACACACCTCCATTCTGAGTTCACAAACCTCCATTCTGTGACTTAACGCACCTTCATTCTGTGACTTCACACACCTCCATTCTATGAGTTCACACACCTCCATTCTATGACTTCACACAACTCCAGTCTTTGACTTCACACCCCTCCATTCTGTGACTTCACACACCTCCATTCTATAACTTCACACACCTCCATTGTGACTTCCCACAGCTCCAATCTGAGTTCACACACCTCCATTCTGACTTCACACACTTCCATTCTATGACTTCACACACCTCCATTCTGTGACTTCACTCACCTCAATTCTGTGACTTCACACACCTCCATTCTGACTTCACACACCTCCATTCTATGACTTCACACACCTCCATTATGTGACTTCAAATACCTCCATTCTATGACTTCACACACCTCCATTGTGACTTCACACACCTCCATTCTATGAGTTCCCACACCTCCATTCTGACTTCACAAACCTCCATTCTATGACTTCACAGACTTTGAATATGTGACTTCACTCACCTCTACTCTATGACTTCACACTTCTCCATTCTATGACTTCCCACACCTCCTTTCCATGACTTCACACACCCCCATTCTATGACTTCTCACCTCCATTCTGACTTCACACACCTCCATTCTGTGACTTCACACACCTCCATTCTATGAGTTCACACACCTCCATTTGTGACTCTACACACCACATTTTTGACTTCACACACCTCCATTCTGTGATTTCACACACCTCCATTCTGTGACTTCACACACCTTTATTGTTTGACTTCACACACCTCCATTCTTTGACTTAACACACCTCCATTCCATGACTTCACACACCTCCATTCTATGAGTTCACACACCTCCATTCTATGAGTTCACACACCTCCATTTTGACTTCACACACCTCCATTCTATGACTTCACACACCTTCATTCTTACTTCAGAAACATCCATTCTATGACTTCACGCACTTCCATTCTATGACTTCACACACCTTATTTCTGAGTTGACACACCTCCGTTCTGTGATTTCACACACTTCCAATTTGACCTCACACACCCCCATTCTATGACTTCACACACCCCCATTGTGACTTCACACACTCCATTCTATGAGTTCACACACCTCCATTCTGACTTCACACACCTCCATTCTATGACTTCACACAACTGCATTCCGCCTTCAGACACCTCCATTTGTGACTTCACACACCACAATTTGGACTTCAAACACCTCCGTTCTGTGACTTCACACACCTCCATTCTGTGACTTCACACCTTCATTCTGAGTTCACACACCTCCATTCTGTTACTTCACACACCTCCACTGTGAGTTCACACAGCTCCATTCTATGACTTCACACACCTCCATTCTGTGCCTTCACACACCTCCATTCTATGACTTAACACACCTTCATTCTTACTTAACAAACATCTATTCTATGACTTCACAAACCTCCATTGTATGACTTCACACACCTCCATTCTATGACTTCACACACCCCCATTCTGTGACTTCACACACCTCCATTCTGAGTTCACACACTTCAATTCTGTGACTTCACACACCTCCAATCTGACTTCACACAGCTCCATTCTATGACTTCACACACCTCCATTCTGTGACTTCACACACCTCCATTCTATGACTTCACACACCTCCAATGTGACTTCACACACCTCCATTCTATGAGTTCACACACCTCCATACTATGACTTGACACAACTCCATTCTGACTTCACACACCTCCATTCTGTGACTTCACACACCTCCATTCCATGACTTCACACACCTCCATTCGATGACTTCACACACCTCCACTCTTTGACTTTACACACCTCCATTCCATGACTTCACACATCTCCATTTTATGAGTTCACACACCTCCATTTTGACTTCACACTCCTCCATTCTATGACTTCACAAACCTCCATTCTGTGACTTCACACACCTCCATTCTGAGTTCACACACCTCAATTCCGTGACTTCACACACCTCCATTCTGAGTTCAAACACCTCCGTTTTGTGACTTAACACACCTCCATTCTGTGACTTCACACACCTCCAATCTGACTTCAGACAGCTCCATTCTATGATTTCACACACCTCCATTCTGTGAATTCACTCACTTCAATTCTGTGACTTCACAGACCTCCATTATGACTTCACACACCTCCATTCTATGACGTCCCACACCTCCAATCTATGAGTTCACACACCTCCGTTCTGACTTCACACACCTCCATTCTATGACTTCACACACCTCCATTCTGTGACTTAACACACCTCCATTCTGTGATTTCACACACCTCCATTCTGAGTTCACACACCTCCATTCTGTGACTTCACACACCTCCATTCTGACTTCACACAGCTCCATTCTGTGCCTTCACACACCTCCATTCTATGACTTAACACACCTTCATTCTCACTTAACAAACATCCATTCTATGACTTCACACACCTCCATTCTATGACTTCACACACCTCCATTCTATGACTTCACACACCTCCATTCTGCGACTTCACACACCTCAATTCTGTGACTTCACACACCTCCATTATGACTTCACACACCTCCTTTCTATGACTTCACACACCTCCATTCTATGACTTCACACACCTCCATTCTGTGATTTCACACACCTCCATTCTGAGTTCACACACCTCCATTCTGTGACTTCACACACCTCCAATCTGACTTCACACAGCTCCATTCTATGACTTCACACACCTCCATTCTGTGACTTCACACACCTCCATTCTGAGTTCAAACACCTCCGTTTTGTGACTTAACACACCTCCATTCTGTGACTTCACACACCTCCAATCTGACTTCAGACAGCTCCATTCTATGACTTCACACACCTCCATTCTGTGACTTCACACACCTCCATTATGACTTCACACACATCCATTCTATGACTTCACACACCTCCATTCTATGACTTCACACACCTCCATTCTATGACTTCACACACCTCCATTCTATGACTTCACACACCTTCATTCTGACTTCACACAGCTCCATTCTATGACTTCACACACCTCCATTCTGTGCCTTCACACACCTCCAGTCTATGACTTAACACACCTTCATTCTTACTTAACAAACATTCATTCTATGACTTCACACAACTCCATTCTGTGACTTCACACACCTCAATTCTGTGACTTCACGCACCTCCATTATGACTTCACACACATCCATTCTGTGACTTCACACACCTCCATTCTATGACTTCACACACCTCCATTCTGTGACTTCACACACCTCCATTCTGAGTTCACACACCTCCAGTCTATGACTTCACACACCTCCAATCTGACTTCACACACCTCCATTCTTTGACTTTACACACCTCCATTCTATGAGTTCACACACCTCAATTTGTGACTCTACACACCACCTTTTTGACTTCACACACGTCCATTCTGTGATTTCACACACCTCCATTCTGTGACTTCACACACCTTTATTGTTTGACTTCACACACCTCCATTCTTTGACTTAACACACCTCCATTCCATGACTTCACACACCTCCATTCTATGAGTTCACACACCTCCATTCTATGAGTTCACACACCTCCATTTTGACTTCACACACCTCCATTCTATGACTTCACACACCTTCATTCTTACTTCAGAAACATCCATTCTATGACTTCACGCACTTCCATTCTATGACTTCACACACCTCATTTCTGAGTTGACACACCTCCATTCTGTGATTTCACACACTTCCAATTTGACCTCACACACCCCCATTCTATGACTTCACACACCCCCATTGTGACTTCACACACTCCATTCTATGAGTTCACACACCTCCATTCTGACTTCACACACCTCCATTCTATGACTTCACACAGCTGCATTCCGCCTTCAGACACCTCCATTTGTGACTTCACACACCACAATTTTGACTTCAAACACCTTCATTCTGTGACTTCACACACCTCCATTCTGTGACTTCACACACCTCCATTTTGACTTCACACACTTCCATTCTTTGACTTAACACACCTGAATTCTCTGACTTCACACACCACCATTGTTTGTCTTCACACACCTATATTCTTGGACTTCACACACCTCCATTCCATGACTTCACATATCTCCATTTTATGAGTTCACACACCTCCATTTTGACTTCACACACCTCCATTCTATGACTTCACACACCTTCATTCTACTTCAGAAACATCCATTCTATGACCTCACACACTTCCATTCTATGACTTCACAACCTCCATTCTGTGACTTCACACACCTCCAGTCTGAGTTCACACACCTCAATTCCGTGACTTCACACACCTCAATTCTCACTTCACACACCTCCATTCTATGACTTCACACAATTCCATTCTATGACTTCACACACCTCCATTCTTTGACTTCACACACCTCCATTGTGAGTTCACACACCTCCATTCTGTGACTTCACACACCTCCATTCTGTGACTTCACACACCTCCATTCTATGATTTCTCACACCTCCATTCTATTAATTCACACACCTCCATTCTGTGACTTCACACAACTCCATTCTATGACTTCCCACACCTCCATTCTGTGACTTCACACACCTCCATTCTGAGTTCACACACCTCCATTCTGTGACTTAACGCACCTTCATTCTGTGACTTCACACACCTCCATTCTATGAGTTCACACACCTCCATTCTATGACTTCACACAACTCCAGTCTTTGACTTCACACCCCTCCATTCTGTGACTTCACACACCTCCATTCTATAACTTCACACACCTCCATTGTGACTTCCCACAGCTCCAATCTGAGTTCACACACCTCCATTCTGACTTCACACACTTCCATTCTATGACTTCACACACCTCCATTCTGTGACTTCACTCACCTCAATTCTGTGACTTCACACACCTCCATTCTGACTTCACACACCTCCATTCTATGACTTCACACACCTCCATTATGTGACTTCAAATACCTCCATTCTATGACTTCACACACCTCCATTGTGACTTCACACACCTCCATTCTATGAGTTCCCACACCTCCATTCTGACTTCACAAACCTCCATTCTATGACTTCACAGACTTTGAATACGTGACTTCACTCACCTCTACTCTATGACTTCACACTTCTCCATTCTATGACTTCCCACACCTCCTTTCCATGACTTCACCCACCCCCATTCTATGACTTCTCACCTCCATTCTGACTTCACACACCTCCATTCTGTGATTTCACACACCTCCATTCTATGCCTTCACACACCTTTATTGTTTGACTTCACACACCTCCATTCTTTGACTTAACACACCTCCATTCCATGACTTCACACACCTCCATTCTATTACTTCACACACCTTCATTCTTACTTCAGAAACATCCGTTCTATGACTTCACGCACTTCCATTCTATGACTTCACACACCTCATTTCTGAGTTGACACACCTCCATTCTGTGATTTCACACACTTCCAATTTGACCTCACACACCCCCATTCTATGACTTCACACACCCCCATTGTGACTTCACACACTCCATTCTATGAGTTCACACACCTCAATTCTGACTTCACACACCTCCATTCTATGACTTCACACAGCTGCATTCCACCTTCAGACACCTCCATTTGTGACTTCACACACCACAATTTTGACTTCAAACACCTTCATTCTGTGACTTCACACACCTCCACTCTGTGACTTCACACACCTCCATTTTGACTTCACACACTTCCATTCTTTGACTTAACACACCTGAATTCTCTGACTTCACACACCACCATTGTTTGACTTCACACACCTATATTCTTGGACTTCACACACCTCCATTCCATGACTTCACACATCTCCATTTTATGAGTTCACACACCTCCATTTTGACTTCACACACCTCCATTCTATGACTTCACACACCTTCATTCTACTTCAGAAACATCCATTGTATTACTTCACACACCTCCATTCTATGACTTCACAAACCTCCATTCTGTGACTTCACACACCTCCATTCTGAGTTCACACACCTCAATTCCGTGACTTCACACACCTCAATTCTCACTTCACAGACCTCCATTCTATGACTTCACACAATTCCATTCTATGACTTCACACACCTCCATTCTTTGACTTCACACACCTCCATTGTGAGTTCACACACCTCCATTCTGTGACTTCACACACCTTTATTGTTTGACTTCACACACCTCCATTCTTTGACTTAACACACCTCCATTCCATGACTTCACACACCTCCATTCTATGAGTTCACACACCTCCATTCTATGAGTTCACACACCTCCATTTTGACTTCACACACCTCCATTCTATGACTTCACACACCTTCATTCTTACTTCAGAAACATCCATTTTATGACTTCACGCACTTCCATTCTATGACGTCACACACCTCATTTCTGAGTTGACACACCTCCATTCTGTGATTTCACACACTTCCAATTTGACCTCACACACCCCCATTCTCTGACTTCACACACCCCCATTGTGACTTCACACACTCCATTCTATGAGTTCACACACCTCCATTCTGACTTCACACACCTCCATTCTATGACTTCACACAGCTGCATTCCGCCTTCAGACACCTCCATTTGTGACTTCACACACCACAATTTTGACTTCAAACACCTTCATTCTGTGACTTCACACACCTCCACTCTGTGACTTCACACACCTCCATTTTGACTTCACACACTTCCATTCTTTGACTTAACACACCTGAATTCTCTGACTTCACACACCACCATTGTTTGACTTCACACACCTATATTCTTGGACTTCACACACCTCCATTCCATGACTTCACACATCTCCATTTTATGAGTTCACACACCTCCATTTTGACTTCACACACCTCCATTCTATGACTTCACACACCTTCATTCTACTTCAGAAACATCCATTGTATGACTTCACACACCTCCATTCTACGACTTCACAAACCTCCATTCTGTGACTTCACACACCTCCATTCTGAGTTCACACACCTCAATTCCGTGACTTCACACACCTCAATTCTCACTTCACACACCTCCATTCTATGACTTCACACAATTCCATTCTATGACTTCACACACCTCCATTCTTTGACTTCACAAACCTCCATTGTGAGTTCACACACCTCCATTCTGTGACTTCACACACCTCCATTCTATGAGTTCACACACCTCCATTCTATGAGTTCACACACCTCCATTTTGACTTCACACACCTCCATTCTATGACTTCACACTCCTTCATTCTTACTTCAGAAACATCCATTCTATGACTTCACGCACTTCCATTCTATGACTTCACACACCTCATTTCTGAGTTGACACACCCCCATTCTATGACTTCACACACCCCCATTGTGACTTCACACACTCCATTCTATGAGTTCACACACCTCCATTCTGACTTCACACACCTCCATTCTATGACTTCACACTCCTTCATTCTTACTTCAGAAACATCCATTCTATGACTTCACACACCTCCATTCTATGACTTGACACAACTCCATTCTGACTTCACACACCTCCATTCTGTGACTTCACACACCTCCATTCCATGACTTCACACACCACCATTCGATGACTTCACACACCTCCATTCTTTGACTTTGCACACCTCCATTCTATGAGTTCACACACCTCCATTTGTGACTCTACACACCACCTTTTTGACTTCACACACCTCCATTCTGTGATTTCACACACCTCCATTCTGTGACTTCACACACCTTTATTGTTTGAGTTCACACACCTCCATTCTTTGACTTAACACACCTCCATTCCATGACTTCACACACCTCCATTCTATGAGTTCACACACCTCCATTCTATGAGTTCACACACCTCCACTTTGACTTCACACACCTCCATTCTATGACTTCACTCTCCTTCATTCTTACTTCAGAAACATCCATTCTATGACTTCACGCACTTCCATTCTATGACTTCACACACCTCATTTCTGAGTTGACACACCTCCATTCTGTGATTTCACACACTTCCAATTTGACCTCACACACCCCCATTCTATGACTTCACACACCCCCATTGTGACTTCACACACTCCATTCTATGAGTTCACACACCTCCATTCTGACTTCACACACCTCCATTCTATGACTTCACACAGCTGCATTCCGCCTTCAGACACCTCCATTTGTGACTTCACACACCAAAATTTTGACTTCAAACACCTTCATTCTGTGACTTCACACACCTCCATTCTGTGACTTCACACACCTCCATTTTGACTTCACACACTTCCATTCTTTGACTTAACACACCTGAATTCTCTGACTTCACAACCACCATTGTTTGACTTCACACACCTATATTCTTGGACTTCACACACCTCCATTCCATGACTTCACACATCTCCATTTTATGAGTTCACACACCTCCATTTTGACTTCACACACCACCATTCTATGACTTCACACACCTTCATTCTACTTCAGAAACATCCATTGTATGACTTCACACACCTCCATTCTTTGACTTCACAAACCTCCATTCTGTGACTTCACACACCTCCATTCTGAGTTCACACACCTCAATTCCGTGACTTCACACACCTCAATTCTCACTTCACAGACCTCCATTCTATGACTTCACACAATTCCATTCTATGACTTCACACACCTCCATTCTTTGACTTCACACACCTCCATTGTGAGTTCACACATCTCCATTCTTTGACTTAACACACCTCCATTCTGTGACTTCACACACCACCATTATATGATTTCTCACACCTCCATTCTATTAATTCACACACCTCCATTCTGTGACTTCACACATCTCCATTCTATGACTTCCCACACCTCCATTCTGTGACTTCACCCACCTCCATTCTGAGTTCACACACCTCCATTCTGTGACTTAACGCACCTTCATTCTGTGATTTCACACACCTCCATTCTATGAGTTTACACACCTCCATTCTATGACTTCACACAACTCCAGTCTTTGACTTCACACCCCTCCTTTCTGTGACTTCACACAACTCCATTCTGTAACTTCACACACCTCCACTGTGACTTCCCACACCTCCAATCTGAGTTCACACACCTCCCTTCTGACTTCACACACTTCCATTCTATGACTTCACACACCTCCATTCTGTGAATTCACTCACTTCAATTCTGTGACTTCACACACCTCCATTATGACTTCACACACCTCCATTCTATGACGTCCCACACCTCCAATCTATGAGTTCACACACCTCCGTTCTGACTTCACACACCTCCATTCTATGACTTCACACACCTCCATTCTGTGACTTAACACACCTCCATTCTGTGATTTCACACACCTCCATTCTGTGACTTCACACACCTCCATTCTGACTTCACACAGCTCCATTCTGTGCCTTCACACACCTCCATTCTATGACTTAACACACCTTCATTCTCACTTAACAAACATCCATTCTATGACTTCACACACCTCCATTCTATGACTTCACACACCTCCATTCTATGACTTCACACACCTTCATTCTGCGACTTCACACACCTCAATTCTGTGACTTCACACACCTCCATTATGACTTCACACACCTCCATTCTATGACTTCACACACCTCCATTCTATGACTTCACACACCTCCATTCTGTGATTTCACACACCTCCATTCTGAGTTCACACACCTCCATTCTGTGACTTCATACACCTCCAATCTGACTTCACACAGCTCCATTCTATGACTTCACACACCTCCATTCTGTGACTTCACACACCTCCATTCTGAGTTCAAACACCTCCGTTTTGTGACTTAACACATCTCCATTCTGTGACTTCACACACCTCCAATCTGACTTCAGACAGCTCCATTCTATGACTTCACACACCTCCATTCTGTGACTTCACACACCTCCATTATGACTTCACACACATCCATTCTATGACTTCACACACCTCCATTCTATGACTTCACACATCTACATTCTGTGACTTCGCACACCTCCATTCTGACTTCACACAGCTCCATTCTCTGACTTCCCACACCTCCATTCTATGATTTCACACACCTCCATTCTATGACTTCACACACCTCCATTCTATGACTTCACACACCTTCATTCTGACTTCACACAGCTCCATTCTATGACTTCACACACCTCCATTCTGTGCCTTCACACACCTCCATTCTATGACTTAACACACCTTCATTCTTACTTAACAAACATCCATTCTATGACTTCACACATCTCCATTCTATGACTTCACATACCTCCATTCTATGACTTCACACACCTCCATTCTTTGACTTCACACACCTCAATTCTGTGACTTCACACACCTCCATTATGATTTCACACACATCCATTCTATCACTTCACACACCTCCATTCTATGACTTCAAACACCTCCAATCTGTGATTTCACACACCTCCATTCTGAGTTCACACACCTCCATTCTGTGACTTCACACACCTCCAATCTGACTTCACACAGCTCCATTCTATGACTTCACACACCTCCATTCTCTGACTTCACACACCTCCATTCTCTGACTTCACACACCTTCATTGTGACTTCACACACCTCCATTCTATGACTTCACACACCTCCATTCTGACTTCACACACCTCCATTCTATGACTTCACACAACTTCATTCTGACTTCACACACCTCCATTCTGTGACTTCACACACCTCCATTCCATGACTTCACACACCTCAATTCGATGACTTCACACACCTCCAGTCTTTGACTTTACACACCTCCATTCTATGAGTTCACACACCTCAATTTGTGACTCTACACACCACCTTATTGACTTCACACACCTCCATTCTTTGACTTCACACACCTCCATTCCATGACTTCACACACCTCCATTCTATGAGTTCACACACCTCCATTCTATGAGTTCACACACCTCCATTTTGACTTCACACACCTGCATTCTATGACTTCACACACCTTCATTCTTACTTCAGAAACATCCATTCTATGACTTCACGCACTTCCATTCTATGACTTCACACACCTCATTTCTGAGTTGACACACCCCCATTCTATGACTTCACACACCCCCATTGTAACTTCACACACTCCATTCTATGAGTTCACACACCTCCATTCTGACTTCACACACCTCCATTCTATAACTTCACACAGCTGCATTCCGCCTTCAGACACCTCCATTTGTGACTTCACACACCACAATTTTGACTTCAAACACCTTCATTCTGTGACTTCACACACCTCCACTCTGTGACTTCACACACCTCCATTTTGACTTCACACACTTCCATTCTTTGACTTAACACACCTGAATTCTCTGACTTCCCACACCACCATTGTTTGACTTCACACACCTATATTCTTGGACTTCACACACCTCCATTCCATGACTTCACACATCTCCATTTTATGAGTTCACACACCTCCATTTTGACTTCACACACCTCCATTCTATGACTTCACACACCTTCATTCTACTTCAGAAACATCCATTGTATGACTTCACACACCTCCATTCTATGACTTCACAAACCTCCATTCTGTGACTTCACACACCTCCATTCTGAGTTCACACACCTCAATTCCGTGACTTCACACACCTCAATTCTCACTTCACACACCTCCATTCTATGACTTCACACAATTCCATTCTATGACTTCACACACCTCCATTCTTTGACTTCACAAACCTCCATTGTGAGTTCACACACCTCCATTCTGTGACTTCACACACCTCCATTCTATGAGTTCACACACCTCCATTCTATGAGTTCACACACCTCCATTTTGACTTCACACACCTCCATTCTATGACTTCACACTCCTTCATTCTTACTTCAGAAACATCCATTCTATGACTTCACGCACTTCCATTCTATGACTTCACACACCTCATTTCTGAGTTGACACACCTCCATTCTGTGATTTCACACACTTCCAATTTGACCTCACACACCCCCATTCTATGACTTCACACACCCCCATTGTGACTTCACACACTCCATTCTATGAGTTCACACACCTCCATTCTGACTTCACACACCTCCATTCTATGACTTCACACTCCTTCATTCTTACTTCAGAAACATCCATTCTATGACTTCACACACCTCCATTCTATGACTTGACACAACTCCATTCTGACTTCACACACCTCCATTCTGTGACTTCACACACCTCCATTCCATGACTTCACACACCACCATTCGATGACTTCACACACCTCCATTCTTTGACTTTGCACACCTCCATTCTATGAGTTCACACACCTCCATTTGTGACTCTACACACCACCTTTTTGACTTCACACACCTCCATTCTGTGATTTCACACACCTCCATTCTGTGACTTCACACACCTTTATTGTTTGAGTTCACACACCTCCATTCTTTGACTTAACACACCTCCATTCCATGACTTCACACACCTCCATTCTATGAGTTCACACACCTCCATTCTATGAGTTCACACACCTCCACTTTGACTTCACACACCTCCATTCTATGACTTCACTCTCCTTCATTCTTACTTCAGAAACATCCATTCTATGACTTCACGCACTTCCATTCTATGACTTCACACACCTCATTTCTGAGTTGACACACCTCCATTCTGTGATTTCACACACTTCCAATTTGACCTCACACACCCCCATTCTATGACTTCACACACCCCCATTGTGACTTCACACACTCCATTCTATGAGTTCACACACCTCCATTCTGACTTCACACACCTCCATTCTATGACTTCACACAGCTGCATTCCGCCTTCAGACACCTCCATTTGTGACTTCACACACCAAAATTTTGACTTCAAACACCTTCATTCTGTGACTTCACACACCTCCATTCTGTGACTTCACACACCTCCATTTTGACTTCACACACTTCCATTCTTTGACTTAACACACCTGAATTCTCTGACTTCACAACCACCATTGTTTGACTTCACACACCTATATTCTTGGACTTCACACACCTCCATTCCATGACTTCACACATCTCCATTTTATGAGTTCACACACCTCCATTTTGACTTCACACACCACCATTCTATGACTTCACACACCTTCATTCTACTTCAGAAACATCCATTGTATGACTTCACACACCTCCATTCTTTGACTTCACAAACCTCCATTCTGTGAATTCACACACCTCCATTCTGAGTTCACACACCTCAATTCCGTGACTTCACACACCTCAATTCTCACTTCACAGACCTCCATTCTATGACTTCACACAATTCCATTCTATGACTTCACACACCTCCATTCTTTGACTTCACACACCTCCATTGTGAGTTCACACATCTCCATTCTTTGACTTAACACACCTCCATTCTGTGACTTCACACACCACCATTCTATGATTTCTCACACCTCCATTCTATTAATTCACACACCTCCATTCTGTGACTTCACACATCTCCATTCTATGACTTCCCACACCTCCATTCTGTGACTTCACCCACCTCCATTCTGAGTTCACACACCTCCATTCTGTGACTTAACGCACCTTCATTCTGTGATTTCACACACCTCCATTCTATGAGTTTACACACCTCCATTCTATGACTTCACACAACTCCAGTCTTTGACTTCACACCCCTCCTTTCTGTGACTTCACACAACTCCATTCTGTAACTTCACACACCTCCACTGTGACTTCCCACACCTCCAATCTGAGTTCACACACCTCCCTTCTGACTTCACACACTTCCATTCTATGACTTCACACACCTCCATTCTGTGAATTCACTCACTTCAATTCTGTGACTTCACACACCTCCATTATGACTTCACACACCTCCATTCTATGACGTCCCACACCTCCAATCTATGAGTTCACACACCTCCGTTCTGACTTCACACACCTCCATTCTATGACTTCACACACCTCCATTCTGTGACTTAACACACCTCCATTCTGTGATTTCACACACCTCCATTCTGTGACTTCACACACCTCCATTCTGACTTCACACAGCTCCATTCTGTGCCTTCACACACCTCCATTCTATGACTTAACACACCTTCATTCTCACTTAACAAACATCCATTCTATGACTTCACACACCTCCATTCTATGACTTCACACACCTCCATTCTATGACTTCACACACCTCCATTCTGCGACTTCACACACCTCAATTCTGTGACTTCACACACCTCCATTATGACTTCACACACCTCCATTCTATGACGTCACACACCTCCATTCTATGACTTCACACACCTCCATTCTGTGATTTCACACACCTCCATTCTGAGTTCACACACCTCCATTCTGTGACTTCATACACCTCCAATCTGACTGCACACAGCTCCATTCTATGACTTCACACACCTCCATTCTGTGACTTCACACACCTCCATTCTGAGTTCAAACACCTCCGTTTTGTGACTTAACACATCTCCATTCTGTGACTTCACACACCTCCAATCTGACTTCAGACAGCTCCATTCTATGACTTCACACACCTCCATTCTGTGACTTCACACACCTCCATTATGACTTCACACACATCCATTCTATGACTTCACACACCTCCATTCTATGACTTCACACATCTACATTCTGTGACTTCGCACACCTCCATTCTGACTTCACACAGCTCCATTCTCTGACTTCCCACACCTCCATTCTATGATTTCACACACCTCCATTCTATGACTTCACACACCTCCATTCTATGACTTCACACACCTTCATTCTGACTTCACACAGCTCCATTCTATGACTTCACACACCTCCATTCTGTGCCTTCACACACCTCCATTCTATGACTTAACACACCTTCATTCTTACTTAACAAACATCCATTCTATGACTTCACACAACTCCATTCTATGACTTCACATACCTCCATTCTATGACTTCACACACCTCCATTCTTTGACTTCACACACCTCAATTCTGTGACTTCACACACCTCCATTATGATTTCACACACATCCATTCTATCACTTCACACACCTCCATTCTATGACTTCAAACACCTCCAATCTGTGATTTCACACACCTCCATTCTGAGTTCACACACCTCCATTCTGTGACTTCACACACCTCCAATCTGACTTCACACAGCTCCATTCTATGACTTCACACACCTCCATTCTCTGACTTCACACACCTCCATTCTCTGACTTCACACACCTTCATTGTGACTTCACACACCTCCATTCTATGACTTCACACACCTCCATTCTGACTTCACACACCTCCATTCTATGACTTCACACAACTTCATTCTGACTTCACACACCTCCATTCTGTGACTTCACACACCTCCATTCCATGACTTCACACACCTCAATTCGATGACTTCACACACCTCCAGTCTTTGACTTTACACACCTCCATTCTATGAGTTCACACACCTCAATTTGTGACTCTACACACCACCTTATTGACTTCACACACCTCCATTCTTTGACTTCACACACCTCCATTCCATGACTTCACACACCTCCATTCTATGAGTTCACACACCTCCATTCTATGAGTTCACACACCTCCATTTTGACTTCACACACCTGCATTCTATGACTTCACACACCTTCATTCTTACTTCAGAAACATCCATTCTATGACTTCACGCACTTCCATTCTATGACTTCACACACCTCATTTCTGAGTTGACACACCCCCATTCTATGACTTCACACACCCCCATTGTGACTTCACACACTCCATTCTATGAGTTCACACACCTCCATTCTGACTTCACACACCTCCATTCTATAACTTCACACAGCTGCATTCCGCCTTCAGACACCTCCATTTGTGACTTCACACACCACAATTTTGACTTCAAACACCTTCCTTCTGTGACTTCACACACCTCCATTCTGTGACTTCACACACCTCCATTTGACTTCACACACTTCCATTATTTGACTTAACAAACCTGCATTCTGTGACTTCACACACCACCATTGTTTGACTTCACACACCTATATTCTTGGACTTCACACACCTCCATTCCATGTCTTCACACATCTCCATTTTATGAGTTCACACACCTCCATTTTGACTTCACACCCGTCCATTCTGTGACTTCACACACCTCCATTCTATATCTTCACACAACTCCATTGTGACGTCCCACACCTCCAATCTGAGTTCACACACCTCCGTTCTGACTTCACACACCTCCATTCTATGACTTCACACACCTCCATTCTGTGATTTCACACACCTCAATTCTGTGACTTCACACGCCTCCATTATGGCTTCACACACCTCCATTCTATGACTTCACACACCTCCATTCTATGACTTCACACACCTAGATTCTGTGAGTTCACACACCTCCATTCTGAGTTCACACACCTCCATTCTGTGACTTCACACACCTCCAGTCTGACTTCACACAGCTCCATAAAATGACTTCACACACCTCCATTCTGTGACTTCGCACACCTCCATTCTGACTTCACAAAGCTCCATTCTCTGATTTCCCAAAACTCCATTCTATGATTTCACACACCTCCATTCTGTGACTTCACACACCTCCATTCTGAGTTCACACAGCTCCATTCTGTGACTTCACACACGTCCAATCTGACTTCACACAGCTCCATTCTATGTCTTCACACACCTCCATTCTCTGACTTCACACACCTCCATTCTATGACTTTACACACCTCCATTGTGACTTCACGCACCTCCATTCTATGAGTTCACACACCTCCATTCTGACTTCACACAGCTCCATTCTATGATTTCACACACCTCCATTCTGACTTCACACACCTCCATTCTATGACTTCACACAACTTTATTCTGACTTCACACACCTCCATTCTGTGACTTCACGACCTCCATTATATGACTTCACACACCTCCATTCTGTGACTTCACACACCTCCATTCTATGACTTCACACACCTCCATTCTGTGACTTCACATACCTACATTGTGACTTCACAGACCTCCATTCTATGAATTCACACACCTCCATTCTATGACGTCACACACCTCCTATCTGAGTTGACACACCTCCATTCTATGACTTCACACACTTCCATTCTGTGACTTCAAAAACCTCCATTCTATGACTTCACACACCTCCATTGTGACTTCACACACCATCATTCTATGAGTTCACACACCGCCATTCTGACTTCACTCACCTCCATTCTATGACTTCACACAGCTCCATTCTGACTTCACACAGCTCCATTCTATGACTTCGCACACATCCATTCTGACTTGACACACCTCCATTCTGTGACTTCACACACCTCCATTCTGATTTCACACACCTACATTCTCTGACGTCAGACACCTCCATTCTGTGACTTCACACACCCCCATTCTATGACTTCACACACCTCCATTCTATGACTTCACACACCTCCATTCTGTGACTTCACACACCTCCATTCTGAGTTCACACACCTCCATTTTGTGATTTCACACACCTCCATTCTGTGACTTCACACACCTCCATTCTATGACTTCACACACCTAAATTCTATGACTTCACAAACCTCCATTCTATGACTTCACACACCTCCATTCTGTGACTTCACACACCTCCATTCTATGACTTTACATACCTCCATTCTGTGACTTCACACACCTCCATTCTATGACCTCACACACCTCCATTCTATGATTTCGCACACCTGCATTGGGACTTCACACACCTCCATTCTATGAGTTCACACACCTCCATTCTGTTCTACACACACCTCCATTCTATGACTTCACACACCTCCATTCTGACTTCACACACCTCTATTCTATGACTTCACACATCTCCATCTGACTTCACACACCTCCATTCCATGACTTCACACACCTCCATTCAATGAATTCACACACCTCCATTCTATGAGTTCACGCACCTCTATTCTGAGTTCACACACCTCTATTCTATGAGTTCACATACCTCCATTTTGACTTCACACACCTCCATTCTTTGACTTCACACACCTCCATTCCATGACTTCACACACCTCCATTCTATGAGTTCACACACCTCTATTCTATGAGTTCACACACCTCCATTTTGACTTCACACACCTCCATTCTTTGACTTCATACACCTTCATTCTCACTTCAGAAACATCCATTCTATGACTTCACGCACCTCCATTCTATGACTTCAGAAACCTCCGTTCTGTGACCACACACCTCCATTCTGAGTTCCCACACCTGCATTCTGTGACTTCACCCACCTCCATCCTGACTTCACACACATCCATTCTGACTTCACAAACCTCAATTTTTGACTTCACACACCTCCATTCTATGATTTCACACACTTCCATTCTGTGAATTCACACACCTCCATTCTGTGACTTCACACACCTCCATTTGACTTCACACACTTCCATTATTTGACTTAACAAACCTGCATTCTGTGACTTCACACACCACCATTGTTTGACTTCACACACCTATATTCTTGGACTTCACACACCTCCATTCCATGTCTTCACACATCTCCATTTTATGAGTTCACACACCTCCATTTTGACTTCACACCCGTCCATTCTGTGACTTCACACACCTCCATTCTATATCTTCACACAACTCCATTGTGACGTCCCACACCTCCAATCTGAGTTCACACACCTCCGTTCTGACTTCACACACCTCCATTCTATGACTTCACACACCTCCATTCTGTGATTTCACACACCTCAATTCTGTGACTTCACACGCCTCCATTATGGCTTCACACACCTCCATTCTATGACTTCACACACCTCCATTCTATGACTTCACACACCTAGATTCTGTGAGTTCACACACCTCCATTCTGAGTTCACACACCTCCATTCTGTGACTTCACACACCTCCAGTCTGACTTCACACAGCTCCATAAAATGACTTCACACACCTCCATTCTGTGACTTCGCACACCTCCATTCTTACTTCACAAAGCTCCATTCTCTGATTTCCCAAAACTCCATTCTATGATTTCACACACCTCCATTCTGTGACTTCACACACCTCCATTCTGAGTTCACACAGCTCCATTCTGTGACTTCACACACGTCCAATCTGACTTCACACAGCTCCATTCTATGTCTTCACACACCTCCATTCTCTGACTTCACACACCTCCATTCTATGACTTTACACACCTCCATTGTGACTTCACGCACCTCCATTCTATGAGTTCACACACCTCCATTCTGACTTCACACAGCTCCATTCTATGATTTCACACACCTCCATTCTGACTTCACACACCTCCATTCTATGACTTCACACAACTTTATTCTGACTTCACACACCTCCATTCTGTGACTTCACGACCTCCATTATATGACTTCACACACCTCCATTCTGTGACTTCACACACCTCCATTCTATGACTTCACACACCTCCATTCTGTGACTTCACATACCTACATTGTGACTTCACAGACCTCCATTCTATGAGTTCACACAAATGCATTGTGAATTCACACACCTCCATTCTATGACTTCACCCACCTCCATTCTGACTTCACACACCTCCATTCTGACTTCACACACCTCAATTCCGTGACTTCACACACCTCCATTCCATGATTTCACACACCTCCATTCTATGAATTCACACACCTCCATTCTATGACGTCACACACCTCCTATCTGAGTTGACACACCTCCATTCTATGACTTCACACACTTCCATTCTGTGACTTCAAAAACCTCCATTCTATGACTTCACACACCTCCATTGTGACTTCACACACCATCATTCTATGAGTTCACACACCGCCATTCTGACTTCACTCACCTCCATTCTATGACTTCACACAGCTCCATTCTGACTTCACACAGCTCCATTCTATGACTTCGCACACATCCATTCTGACTTGACACACCTCCATTCTGTGACTTCACACACCTCCATTCTGATTTCACACACCTACATTCTCTGACGTCAGACACCTCCATTCTGTGACTTCACACACCCCCATTCTATGACTTCACACACCTCCATTCTATGACTTCACACACCTCCATTCTGTGACTTACACACCTCCATTCTGAGTTCACACACCTCCATTTTGTGATTTCACACACCTCCATTCTGTGACTTCACACACCTCCATTCTATGACTTCACACACCTAAATTCTATGACTTCACAAACCTCCATTCTATGACTTCACACACCTCCATTCTGTGACTTCACACACCTCCATTCTATGACTTTACACACCTCCATTCTGTGACTTCACACACCTCCATTCTATGACCTCACACACCTCCATTCTATGATTTCGCACACCTGCATTGGGACTTCACACACCTCCATTCTATGAGTTCACACACCTCCATTCTGTTCTACACACACCTCCATTCTATGACTCCACACACCTCCATTCTGACTTCACACACCTCTATTCTATGACTTCACACAACTCCATCTGACTTCACACACCTCCATTCCATGACTTCACACACCTCCATTCGATGAATTCACACACCTCCATTCTATGAGTTCACGCACCTCTATTCTATGAGTTCACACACCTCCATTCTGTGACTTCACACACCTTTATTATTTGACTTCACACACCTCCATTCTTTGACTTCACACACCTCCATTCCATGACTTCACACACCTCCATTCTATGAGTTCACACACCTCTATTCTATGAGTTCACACACCGCCATTTTGACTTCACACACCTCCATTCTTTGACTTCATACACCTTCATTCTCACTTCAGAAACATCCATTCTATGACTTCACGCACCTCCATTCTATGACTTCAGAAACCTCCGTTCTGTGACCACACACCTCCATTCTGAGTTCCCACACCTGCATTCTGTGACTTCACCCACCTCCATCCTGACTTCACACACATCCATTCTGACTTCACAAACCTCAATTTTTGACTTCACACACCTCCATTCTATGATTTCACACACTTCCATTCTGTGAATTCACACACCTCCATTCTATGACTTCACACACCTCATTTCTGAGTTGACACACCTCCATTCTGTGATTTCACACACCTCCAATTTGATGTCACACACCCCCATTCTATGACTTCACACAGCCCCATTGTGACTTCACACACTCCATTCTATGACTTCCCACACCTCCATTCTGTGACTTCACACACCTCCATTCTGAGTTCACAAACCTCCATTCTGTGACTTAACGCACCTTCATTCTGTGACTTCACACACCTCCATTCTATGAGTTCACACACCTCCATTCTATGACTTCACACACCTCCAGTCTTTGACTTCACACCCCTCCATTCTGTGACTTCACACACCTCCATTCTATAACTTCACACACCTCCATTGTGACTTCCCACACCCCAATGTGAGTTCACACACCTCCGTTCTGACTTCACACACTTCCATTCTATGACTTCACACACCTCCATTCTGTGACTTCACACACCTCAATTCTGTGACTTCACACGATTCCATTATGACTTCACACACCTCCATTCTATGACTTCACACAACTCCATTCTATGACTTCACACACCTAGATTCTGTGACTTCACACACCTCCATTCTGAGTTCACACACCTCCATTCTGTGACTTCACACACCTCCATTCTGACTTCACACAGCTCCATTTTATGACTTCACACACCTCCATTCTGTGCCTTCACACACCTCCATTCTATGACTTAACACACCTTCATTCTTACTTAACAAACATCCATTCTGTGACTTCACACACCTCCATTCTGTGATTTCACACACCTCCATTCTATGACTTCACACACCTCCATTCTGTGACTTCACACACCTCAATTCTGTGACTTCACACACCTCCATTATGACTTCACACACATCCATTCTATGACTTCACACACCTCCATTTTATGACTTCACAAACCTCAATTCTGTGACTTCACACACCTCCATTCTGAGTTCACACACCTCCATTCTGTGACTTCACACACCTTCATTCTATGACTTTACACACCTCATTTCTGTGACTTCGCACACCTCCATTCTGACTTCACACAGCTCCATTCTCTGAATTCCAACACTTCCATTCTATGACTTCACACACCTCCATTCTGTGACTTCACACAACTCCATTCTAAGTTCTAACACCTCCGTTCTGTGACTTAACACACCTCCATTCTGTGACTTCACACACCTCCATTCTGAGTTCACACACCTCCATTCTGTGACTTCACACACCTCCATTCTGACTTCACACACCTCCATTCTATGACTTGACACAACTACATTCTGACTTCACACACCTCCATTCTATGACTTGACACAATTCCATTCTGACTTCACACACCTCCATTCGATGACTTCACACACCTCCATTCTTTGACTTTACACACCTCCATTCTATGTGTTCACACACCTCCATTTGTGACTCTACACACCACCTTTTTGACTTCACACAACTCCATTCTGTGATTTCACACACCTCCATTCTGTGACTTCACACACCTTTATTGTTTTACTTCACACACCTCCATTCTTTGACTTAACACACCTCCATTCCATGACTTCACACACCTCCATTCTATGAGTTCACACACCTCCATTCTATGAGTTCACACACCTCCATTTTGACTTCACACACCTCCATTCTATGACTTCACACACCTTCATTCTTACTTCAGAAACATCCATTCTATGACTTCACGCACTTCCATTCTATGACTTCACACACCTCATTTCTGAGTTGACACACCTCCATTCTGTGATTTCACACACTTCCAATTTGACCTCACACACCCCCATTCTATGAATTCACACACCCCCATTGTGACTTCACACACTCCATTCTATGAGTTCACACACCTCCATTCTGACTTCACACACCTCCATTCTATGACTTCACACAGCTGCATTCTGACTTCAGACACCTCCATTTGTGACTTCACACACCACAATTTTGACTTCAAACACCTTCATTCTGTGACTTCACACACCTCCATTCTGTGACTTCACACACCTCCATTTTGACTTCACACACTTCCATTCTTTGACTTAACACACCTGCATTCTCTGACTTCACACACCACCATTTTTTGACTTCACAAACCTATATTCTTGGACTTCACAAACCTCCATTCCATGACTTCACACATCTCCATTTTATGAGTTCACTCACCTCCATTTTGACTTCACACACCTCCATTCTATGACTTCACACACCTTCATTCTACTTCAGAAACATCCATTCTATGACTTCACGCACCTCCATTCTATGACTTCAGAAACCTCCGTTCTGTGACCACACACCTCCATTCTGAGTTCCCACACCTGCATTCTGTGACTTCACCCACCTCCATCCTGACTTCACACACATCCATTCTGACTTCACAAACCTCAATTTTTGACTTCACACACCTCCATTCTATGATTTCACACACTTCCATTCTGTGAATTCACACACCTCCATTCTATGACTTCACACACCTCGTTTCTGAGTTGACACACCTCCATTCTGTGATTTCACACACCTCCAATTTGATGTCACACACCCCCATTCTATGACTTCACACAGCCCCATTGTGACTTCACACACTCCATTCTATGACTTCCCACACCTCCATTCTGTGACTTCACACACCTCCATTCTGAGTTCACAAACCTCCATTCTGTGACTTAACGCACCTTCATTCTGTGACTTCACACACCTCCATTCTATGAGTTCACACACCTCCATTCTATGACTTCACACACCTCCAGTCTTTGACTTCACACCCCTCCATTCTGTGACTTCACACACCTCCATTCTATAACTTCACACACCTCCATTGTGACTTCCCACACCCCAATGTGAGTTCACACACCTCCGTTCTGACTTCACACACTTCCATTCTATGACTTCACACACCTCCATTCTGTGACTTCACACACCTCAATTCTGTGACTTCACACGATTCCATTATGACTTCACACACCTCCATTCTATGACTTCACACAACTCCATTCTATGACTTCACACACCTAGATTCTGTGACTTCACACACCTCCATTCTGAGTTCACACACCTCCATTCTGTGACTTCACACACCTCCATTCTGACTTCACACAGCTCCATTTTATGACTTCACACACCTCCATTCTGTGCCTTCACACACCTCCATTCTATGACTTAACACACCTTCATTCTTACTTAACAAACATCCATTCTGTGACTTCACACACCTCCATTCTGTGATTTCACACACCTCCATTCTATGACTTCACACACCTCCATTCTGTGACTTCACACACCTCAATTCTGTGACTTCACACACCTCCATTATGACTTCACACACATCCATTCTATGACTTCACACACCTCCATTTTATGACTTCACAAACCTCAATTCTGTGACTTCACACACCTCCATTCTGAGTTCACACACCTCCATTCTGTGACTTCACACACCTTCATTCTATGACTTTACACACCTCATTTCTGTGACTTCGCACACCTCCATTCTGACTTCACACAGCTCCATTCTCTGAATTCCAACACTTCCATTCTATGACTTCACACACCTCCATTCTGTGACTTCACACAACTCCATTCTGAGTTCTAACACCTCCGTTCTGTGACTTAACACACCTCCATTCTGTGACTTCACACACCTCCATTCTGAGTTCACACACCTCCATTCTGTGACTTCACACACCTCCATTCTGACTTCACACACCTCCATTCTATGACTTGACACAACTACATTCTGACTTCACACACCTCCATTCTATGACTTGACACAATTCCATTCTGACTTCACACACCTCCATTCGATGACTTCACACACCTCCATTCTTTGACTTTACACACCTCCATTCTATGTGTTCACACACCTCCATTTGTGACTCTACACACCACCTTTTTGACTTCACACAACTCCATTCTGTGATTTCACACACCTCCATTCTGTGACTTCACACACCTTTATTGTTTTACTTCACACACCTCCATTCTTTGACTTAACACACCTCCATTCCATGACTTCACACACCTCCATTCTATGAGTTCACACACCTCCATTCTATGAGTTCACACACCTCCATTTTGACTTCACACACCTCCATTCTATGACTTCACACACCTTCATTCTTACTTCAGAAACATCCATTCTATGACTTCACGCACTTCCATTCTATGACTTCACACACCTCATTTCTGAGTTGACACACCTCCATTCTGTGATTTCACACACTTCCAATTTGACCTCACACACCCCCATTCTATGAATTCACACACCCCCATTGTGACTTCACACACTCCATTCTATGAGTTCACACACCTCCATTCTGACTTCACACACCTCCATTCTATGACTTCACACAGCTGCATTCTGACTTCAGACACCTCCATTTGTGACTTCACACACCACAATTTTGACTTCAAACACCTTCATTCTGTGACTTCACACACCTCCATTCTGTGACTTCACACACCTCCATTTTGACTTCACACACTTCCATTCTTTGACTTAACACACCTGCATTCTCTGACTTCACACACCACCATTTTTTGACTTCACAAACCTATATTCTTGGACTTCACAAACCTCCATTCCATGACTTCACACATCTCCATTTTATGAGTTCACTCACCTCCATTTTGACTTCACACACCTCCATTCTATGACTTCACACACCTTCATTCTACTTCAGAAACATCCATTCTATGACTTCACACACCTCCATTCTATGACTTCACAAACCTCCATTCTGTGACTTCACACACCTCCATTCTGAGTTCACACACCTCAATTCCGTGACATCACACACCTCAATTCTCACTTCACACACCTCCATTCTATGACTTCACACAATTCCATTCTATGACTTCACACACCTCCATTCTTTGACTTCACACACCTCAATTGTGAGTTCACACACCTCCATTCTGTGACTTCACACACCTCCATTCTGTGACTTCACACACCTCCATTCTATATGTTCTCACACCTCCATTCTATGATTTCTCACACCTCCATTCTATTAATTCATACACCTCCTTTCTGCGACTTTACACAACTCCATTCTATACCTTCCCACACCTCCACTGTGTGACTTCACACACCTCCATTCTTATTTCACAAACCTCGATTCTGTGACTTAACGCACCTTCATTGTGTGACTTCACACACCTCCATTCTACGACTTCACACACCTCCATTCTATGACTTCACACAACTCCATTCTACAACTTCACACACCTCCAGTCTTTGACTTCACACCCCTCCATTCTGTGACTTCACACACATCTATTCTGAGTTCACACACCTCAATTCCGTGACTTCACACACCTCAATTCTCATTCACAGACCTCCATTCTATGACTTCACACAATTCCATTCTATGACTTCACACACCTCCATTCTTTGACTTCACACACCTCCATTGTGAGGTCACACACCTCCATTCTGTGACTTCACACACCTCCATTCTGTGACTTCACACACCTCCATTCTGTGACTTCACACACATCCATCTATGATTTCTCACACCTCCATTCTATTAATTCACACACCTCCATTCTGTGACTTCACACACCTACATTCTGTTACTTAACGCACATTCATTCTGTGACTTCACACACGTCCATTCTATGAGTTCACACACCTCCATTCTGTGACTTCACACAACTCCATTCTATAACTTCACACACCTCCATTGTGACTTCCCACACCTCCAATCTGAGTTCACACACCTCCGTTCTGACTTCACACACTTCCATTCTATGACTTCACACACCTCCATTCTGTGACTTCACACACCTCAATTCTGTGACTTCACACGCCTCCATTATGACTTCACACACCTCCATTCTATGACGTCCCACACCTCCAATCTATGAGTTCACACACCTCCATTCTGACTTCACACACCTCCATTCTATGACTTCACACACCTCCATTCTGTGACTTAACACACCTCCATTCTGTGACTTCACACACCTCCATTCTGTGACTTCACACACCTCCACTCTGAGTTCACACACATCCATTCTGTGACTTCACACACCTCCATTCTGACTTCACACATCTCCATTATGATTTCACACACCTCCATTCTATGACTTCACACACCTCCATTCTATGACTTCACACACCTCCATTCTGTGATTTCACACACGTCCAATCTGTCTTCAGACAGCTCCATTCTATGACCTCACACACCTCCATTCTGTGACTTCACACACCTCCATTATGACTTCACACACATCCATTCTATGACTTCACACACCTCCATTCTATGACTTCACACACCTCCATTCTGTGACTTCGCACACCTCCATTCTGACTTCACACAGCTCCATTCTCTGACTTCCCACACCTCCATTCTATGATTTCACACACCTCCATTCTATGACTTCACACACCTCCATTCTGTGACTTCACACACCTCCATTCTGAGTTCAATCACCTACGTTCTGTGACTTAACACACCTCCATTCTGTGACTTCACACACCTCCATTCTGACTTCACACAGCACCATTCTTTGACTTCACACACCTCCATTCTGTGCCTTCACACACCTCTATTCTATGACTTCACACACCTTCATTCTTACTTAACAAACATCCATTCTATAACTTCACACACCTCCATTCTATGACTTCACATACCTCCATTCTGTGACTTCACACACCTCCATTCTGTGACTTCACACACCTCAATTCTGTGACTTCACACACCTCCATTCTATGACTTGACACAATTCCATTCTGACTTCACACACCTCCATTCGATGACTTCACACACCTCCATTCTATGACTTCACATATCTCCATTCTGTGACTTCACACACCTCCATTCTGTGACTTCACACACCTCAATTCTGTGACTTCACACACCTCCATTATGATTTCACACACATCCATTCTATGACTTCACACAGCTCCATTCTATGAATTCACACACCTCCATTCTGTGACTTCACACACCTCCATTCTATGACTTCACACACCTCCATTGTGACTTCAACACCTCCACTCTATGAGTTCACACACCTCCATTCTGACTTCACACACCTCCATTCTATGTCTTCACACAACTCCATTCTGACTTCACACACCTACATTCTGTGACTTCACACACCTCCATTCCATGAATTCACACACCTCAATTCGATGACTTCACACACCTCCATTCTTTGACTTTACAAACCTCCATTCTATGAGTTCACACACCTCAATTTATGACTCTACACACCACCTTATTGACTTCAAACACCTCCATTCTTTGACTTCACACACCTCCATTCCATGACTTCACACACCTCCATTCTATGAGTTCACACACCTCCATTCTATGAGTTCACACACCTCCATTTTGACTTCACACACCTCCATTCTATGACTTCACACACCTTCATTCTTACTTCAGAAACATCCATTCTATGACTTCACGCACTTCCATTCTATGACTTCACACACCTCATTTCTGAGTTGACACACCTCCATTCTGTGATTTCACACACCTCCAATTTGACCTCACACACCCCCATTCTATGACTTCACACACCCCCATTGTGACTTCACACACTCCATTCTATGAGTTCACACACCTCCATTCTGACTTCACACACCTCCATTCTATGACTTCACACAGCTGCATTCCGCCCTCAGACACCTCCATTTGTGACTTCACACACCACAATTTTGACTTCAAACACCTTCATTCTGTGACTTCACACACCTCCATTCTGTGACTTCACACACCTCCATTTTGACTTCACACACTTCTATTCTTTGACTTAACAAACCTGCATTCTGTGACTTCACACACCACCATTGTTTGACTTCACACACCTATATTCTTGGACTTCACACACCTCCATTCCATGTCTTCACACATCTCCATTTTATGAGTTCACAAACCTCCATTTTGACTTCACACCCGTCCATTCTCTGACTTCACACACCTCCATTCTATATCTTCACACAACTCCATTGTGACGTCCCACACCCCCAATCTGAGTTCACACACCTCCGTTCTGACTTCACACACCTCCATTCTATGACTTCACACACCTCCATTCTGTGACTTCACACACCTCAATTCTGTGACTTCACACGCCTCCATTATGACTTCACACACCTCCATTCTATGACTTCACACACCTCCATTCTATGACTTCACACACCTAGATTCTGTGAGTTCACACACCTCCATTCTGAGTTCACACACCTCCATTCTGTGACTTCACACACCTCCATTCTGAATTCACACAGCTCCATAAAATGACTTCACACACCTCCATTCTGTGACTTCACACACCTCCATTCTATGACTTCACACACCTCCATTGTGACTTCACACACCTCCATTCTATGAGTTCACACACCTCCATTCTGACTTCACACAGCTCCATTCTATGATTTCACACACCTCCATTCTGACTTCACACACCTCCATTCCATGACTTCACACAAATTTATTCTGACTTCACACACCTCCATTCTGTGACTTCACGACCTCCATTATATGACTTCACACACCTCCATTCTGTGACTTCACACACCTCCATTCTATGACTTCACACACCTCCATTCTGTGACTTCACATACCTACATTGTGACTTCACAGACCTCCATTCTATGAGTTCACACAAATGCATTGTGAATTCACACACCTCCATTCTATGACTTCACCCTCCTCCATTCTTACTTCACACACCTCCATTCTGACTTCACACACCTCAATTCCGTGACTTCACACACCTCCATTCTATGATTTCATACACCTCCATTCTATGAATTCACACACCTCCATTCTATGACGTCACACACCTCCTATCTGAGTTGACACACCTCCATTCTATGACTTCACACACTTCCATTCTGTGACTTCAAAAACCTCCATTCTATGACTTCACACACCTCCATTGTGACTTCACACACCATCATTCTATGAGTTCACACACCGCCATTCTGACTTCACTCACCTCCATTCTATGACTTCACACAGCTCCATTCTGACTTCACACAGCTCCATTCTATGACTTCGCACACATCCATTCTGACTTGACACACCTCCATTCTGTGACTTCACACACCTCCATTCTGATTTCACACACCTACATTCTCTGACGTCAAACACCTCCATTCTGTGACTTCACACACCCCCATTCTATGACTTCACACACCTCCATTCTATGACTTCACACACCTCCATTCTGTGACTTCACACACCTCCATTTTGAGTTCACACACCTCCATTTTGTGATTTCACACACCTCCATTCTGTGACTTCACACACCTCCATTCTATGACCTCACACACCTAAATTCTATGACTTCACAAACCTCCATTCTATGACTTCACACACCTCCATTCTGTGACTTCACACACCTCCATTCTATGACTTTACACACCTCCATTCTGTGACTTCACACACCTCCATTCTATGACCTCACACACCTCCATTCTATGATTTCGCACACCTGCATTGGGACTTCACACACCTCCATTCTATGATTTCACACACTTCCATTCTGTGAATTCACACACCTCCATTCTATGACTTCACACACCTCATTTCTGAGTTGACACACCTCCATTCTGTGATTTCACACACCTCCAATTTGACGTCACACACCCCCATTCTAGGACTTCACACAGCCCCATTGTGACTTCACACACTCCATTCTATGACTTCCCACACCTCCATTCTGTGACTTCACACACCTCCATTCTGAGTTCACAAACCTCTATTCTGTGACTTAACGCACCTTCATTCTGTGACTTCACACACCTCCATTCTATGAGTTCACACACCTCCATTCTATGACTTCACACACCTCCAGTCTTTGACTTCACACCCCTCCATTCTGTGACTTCACACACCTCCATTCTATAACTTCACACACCTCCATTGTGACTTCCCACACCCCAATGTGAGTTCACACACCTCCGTTCTGACTTCACACACTTCCATTCTATGACTTCACACACCTCCATTCTGTGACTTCACACACCTCAATTCTGTGACTTCACACGATTCCATTATGACTTCACACACCTCCATTCTATGACTTCACACAACTCCATTCTATGACTTCACACACCTAGATTCTGTGACTTCACACACCTCCATTCTGAGTTCACACACCTCCATTCTGTGACTTCACACACCTCCATTCTGACTTCACACAGCTCCATTGTATGACTTCACACACCTCCATTCTGTGCCTTCACACACCTCCATTCTATGACTTAACACACCTTCATTCTTACTTTACAAACATCCATTCTGTGACTTCACACACCTCCATTCTATGATTTCACACACCTCCATTCTATGACTTCACACACCTCCATTCTGTGACTTCACACACCTCCATTCTGATTTCACACACCTACATTCTCTGACGTCAAACACCTCCATTCTGTGACTTCACACACCCCCATTCTATGACTTCACACACCTCCATTCTGTGACTTCACATACCTACATTGTGACTTCACAGACCTCCATTCTATGAGTTCACACAAATGCATTTTGAATTCACACACCTCCATTCTATGACTTCACGCTCCTCCATTCTGACTTCACACACCACCATTCTGACTTCACACACCTCAATTCAGTGACTTCACACACCTCCATTCCATGATTTCACACACCTCCATTCTATGAATTCACACACCTCCATTCTATGACGTCACACACCTCCTATCTGAGTTGACACACCTCTATTCTATGACTTCACACACTTCCATTCTGTGACTTCAAAAACCTCCATTCTATGACTTCACACACCTCCATTGTGACTTCACACACCATCATTCTATGAGTTCACACACCGCCATTCTGACTTCACTCACCTCCATTCTATGACTTCACACAGCTCCATTCTGACTTCACACAGCTCCATTCTATGACTTCGCACACATCCATTCTGACTTGACACACCTCCATTCTGTGACTTCACACACCCCCATTCTATGACTTCACACACCTCCATTCTATGACTTCACACACCTCCATTCTGTGACTTCACACACCTCCATTCTATAACTTCACACACCTCCATTGTGACTTCCCACACCCCAATGTGAGTTCACACACCTCCGTTCTGACTTCACACACTTCCATTCTATGACTTCACACACCTCCATTCTGTGACTTCACACACCTCAATTCTGTGACTTCACACGATTCCATTATGACTTCACACACCTCCATTCTATGACTTCACACAACTCCATTCTATGACTTCACACACCTAGATTCTGTGACTTCACACACCTCCATTCTGAGTTCACACACCTCCATTCTGTGACTTCACACACCTCCATTCTGACTTCACACAGCTCCATTGTATGACTTCCCACACCTCCATTCTGTGCCGTCACACACCTCCATTCTATGACTTAACACACCTTCATTCTTACTTTACAAACATCCATTCTGTGACTTCACACACCTCCATTCTATGATTTCACACACCTCCATTCTATGACTTCACACACCTCCATTCTGTGACTTCACACACCTCCATTCTGTGACTTCACACACCTCCATTCTGATTTCACACACCTACATTCTCTGACGTCAAACACCTCCATTCTGTGACTTCACACACCCCCATTCTATGACTTCACACACCTCCATTCTATGACTTCACACACCTCCATTCTGTGACTTCACACACCTCCATTCTGAGTTCACACACCTCCATTTTGTGATTTCACACACCTCCATTCTGTGACTTCACACACCTCCATGTATGACCTCACACACCTAAATTCTATGACTTCACAAACCTCCATTCTATGACTTCACACACCTCCATTCTGTGACTTCAGACACCTCCATTCTATGACTTTACACACCTCCATTCTGTGACTTCACACACCTCCATTCTATGACCTCACACACCTCCATTCTATGATTTCGCACACCTGCATTGGGACTTCACACACCTCCATTCTATGAGTTCACACACCTCCATTCTGTTCTACACACACCTCCATTCTATGACTTCACACACCTCCATTCTGACTTCACACACCTCTATTCTATGACTTCACACAACTCCATCTGACTTCACACACCTCCATTCCATGACTTCACACACCTCCATTCGATGAATTCACACACCTCCATTCTATGAGTTCACGCACCTCTATTCTATGAGTTCACACACCTCCATTCTGTGACTTCACACACCTTTATTATTTGACTTCACACACCTCCATTCTTTGACTTCACACACCTCCATTCCATGACTTCACACACCTCCATTCTATGAGTTCACACACCTCTATTCTATGAGTTCACACACCTCCATTTTGACTTCACACACCTCCATTCTTTGACTTCATACACCTTCATTCTCACTTCAGAAACATCCATTCTATGACTTCACGCACCTCCATTCTATGACTTCAGAAACCTCCGTTCTGTGACCACACACCTCCATTCTGAGTTCCCACACCTCCATTCTGTGACTTCACCCACCTCCATCCTGACTTCACACACCTCCATTCTGACTTCACAAACCTCAATTTTTGACTTCACACACCTCCATTCTATGATTTCACACACTTCCATTCTGTGAATTCACACACCTCCATTCTATGACTTCACACACCTCATTTCTGAGTTGACACACCTCCATTCTGTGATTTCACACACCTCCAATTTGACGTCACACACCCCCATTCTATGACTTCACTCAGCCCCATTGTGACTTCACACACTCCATTCTATGACTTCCCACACCTCCATTCTGTGACTTCACACACCTCCATTCTGAGTTCACAAACCTCCATTCTGTGACTTAACGCACCTTCATTCTGTGACTTCACACACCTCCATTCTATGAGTTCACACACCTCCATTCTATGACTTCACACACCTCCAGTCTTTGACTTCACACCCCTCCATTCTGTGACTTCACACACCTCCATTCTATAACTTCACACACCTCCATTGTGACTTCCCACACCCCAATGTGAGTTCACACACCTCCGTTCTGACTTCACACACTTCCATTCTATGACTTCACACACCTCCATTCTGTGACTTCACACACCTCAATTCTGTGACTTCACACGATTCCATTATGACTTCACACACCTCCATTCTATGACTTCACACAACTCCATTCTATGACTTCACACACCTAGATTCTGTGACTTCACACACCTCCATTCTGAGTTCACACACCTCCATTCTGTGACTTCACACACCTCCATTCTGACTTCACACAGCTCCATTGTATGACTTCACACACCTCCATTCTGTGCCTTCACACACCTCCATTCTATGACTTAACACACCTTCATTCTTACTTTACAAACATCCATTCTGTGACTTCACACACCTCCATTCTATGATTTCACACACCTCCATTCTGTGACTTCACACACCTCCATTCTGTGACTTCACACACCTCAATTCTGTGACTTCACACACCTCCATTATGACTTCACACACATCCATTCTATGACTTCACACACCTCCATTTTATGACTTCACAAACCTCAATTCTGTGACTTCACACACCTCCATTCTGAGTTCACACACCTCCATTCTGTGACTTCACACACCTTCATTCTATGACTTTACACACCTCCATTCTGTGACTTCGCACACTTCCATTCTGACTTCACACACCTCAATTCCGTGACTTCACACACCTCCATTCTATGATTTCACACACCTCCATTCTATGACTTCACACACCTCCATTCTGTGACTTCACACAACTCCATTCTGAGTTCAAACACCTCCGTTCTGTGACTTAACACACCTCCATTCTGTGACTTCACACACCTGCATTCTGAGTTGACACACCTCCATTCTGTGACTTCACACACCTCCATTCTGACTTCACACAGCTCCATTCTATGACTTCACACACCTCCATTCTGTGCCTTCACACACCTTCATTCTTACTTAACAAACATCCATTCTATGACTTCACACACCTCCATTCTATGACTTCACACACCTCCATTCTATGACTTCACACACCTCCATTCTGTGACTTCACACACCTCCATTCTGAGTTCACACACTTCAATTCTGTGACTTCACACACCTCCAACCTGACTTCACACAGCTCCATTCTATGACTTCACACACCTCCATTCTGTGACTTCACACACCTCCATTCTATGACTTCACACATCTCCATTGTGACTTCACACACCTCCATTCTATGACTTCACACACCTCCATTCTGACTTCACACACCTCCATTCCATGACTTAACACAACTACATTCTGACTTCACACACCTCCATTCTATGACTTGACACAATTCCATTCTGACTTCACACACCTCCATTCGATGACTTCACACACCTCCATTCTATGACTTCACATACCTCCATTCTGTGACTTCACACACCTCCATTCTGTGACTTCACACACCTCAATTCTGTGACTTCACACACCTCCATTATGATTTCACACACATCCATTCTATGACTTCACACAGCTCCATTCTATGAATTCACACACCTCCATTCTGTGACTTCACACACCTCCATTCTATGACTTCACACACCTCCATTGTGACTTCAACACCTCCACTCTATGAGTTCACACACCTCCATTCTGACTTCACACACCTCCATTCTATGACTTCACACAACTCCATTCTGACTTCACACACCTACATTCTGTGACTTCACACACCTCCATTCCATGAATTCACACACCTCAATTCGATGGCTTCACACACCTCCATTCTTTGACTTTACAAACCTCCATTCTATGAGTTCACACACCTCAATTTATGACTCTACACACCACCTTATTGACTTCAAACACCTCCATTCTTTGACTTCACACACCTCCATTCCATGACTTCACACACCTCCATTCTATGAGTTCACACACCTCCATTCTATGAGTTCACACACCTCCATTTTGACTTCACACACCTCCATTCTATGACTTCACACACCTTCATTCTTACTTCAGAAACATCCATTCTATGACTTCACGCACTTCCATTCTATGACTTCACACACCTCATTTCTGAGTTGACACACCTCCATTCTGTGATTTCACACACCTCCAATTTGACCTCACACACCCCCATTCTATGACTTCACACACCCCCATTGTGACTTCACACACTCCATTCTATGAGTTCACACACCTCCATTCTGACTTCACACACCTCCATTCTATGACTTCACACAGCTGCATTCCGCCTTCAGACACCTCCATTTGTGACTTCACACACCACAATTTTGACTTCAAACACCTTCATTCTGTGACTTCACACACCTCCATTCTGTGACTTCACACACCTCCATTTTGACTTCACACACTTCTATTCTTTGACTTAACAAACCTGCATTCTGTGACTTCACACACCACCATTGTTTGACTTCACACACCTATATTCTTGGACTTCACACACCTCCATTCCATGTCTTCACACATCTCCATTTTATGAGTTCACAAACCTCCATTTTGACTTCACACCCGTCCATTCTGTGACTTCACACACCTCCATTCTATATCTTCACACAACTCCATTGTGACGTCCCACACCCCCAATCTGAGTTCACACACCTCCGTTCTGACTTCACACACCTCCATTCTATGACTTCACACACCTCCATTCTGTGACTTCACACACCTCAATTCTGTGACTTCACACGCCTCCATTATGACTTCACACACCTCCATTCTATGACTTCACACACCTCCATTCTATGACTTCACACACCTAGATTCTGTGAGTTCACACACCTCCATTCTGAGTTCACACACCTCCATTCTGTGACTTCACACACCTCCATTCTGACTTCACACAGCTCCATAAAATGACTTCACACACCTCCATTCTGTGACTTCACAAACCTCCATTCTATGACTTCACACACCTCCATTGTGACTTCACACACCTCCATTCTATGAGTTCACACACCTCCATTCTGACTTCACACAGCTCCATTCTATGATTTCACACACCTCCATTCTGACTTCACACACCTCCATTCCATGACTTCACACAAATTTATTCTGACTTCACACACCTCCATTCTGTGACTTCACGACCTCCATTATATGACTTCACACACCTCCATTCTGTGACTTCACACACCTCCATTCTATGACTTCACACACCTCCATTCTGTGACTTCACATACCTACATTGTGACTTCACAGACCTCCATTCTATGAGTTCACACAAATGCATTGTGAATTCACACACCTCCATTCTATGACTTCACCCTCCTCCATTCTTACTTCACACACCTCCATTCTGACTTCACACACCTCAATTCCGTGACTTCACACACCTCCATTCTATGATTTCACACACCTCCATTCTATGAATTCACACACCTCCATTCTATGACGTCACACACCTCCTATCTGAGTTGACACACCTCCATTCTATGACTTCACACACTTCCATTCTGTGACTTCAAAAACCTCCATTCTATGACTTCACACACCTCCATTGTGACTTCACACACCATCATTCTATGAGTTCACACACCGCCATTCTGACTTCACTCACCTCCATTCTATGACTTCACACAGCTCCATTCTGACTTCACACAGCTCCATTCTATGACTTCGCACACATCCATTCTGACTTGACACACCTCCATTCTGTGACTTCACACACCCCCATTCTATGACTTCACACACCTCCATTCTATGACTTCACACACCTCCATTCTGTGACTTCACACACCTCCATTCTGAGTTCACACACCTCCATTTTGTGATTTCACACACCTCCATTCTGTGACTTCACACACCTCCATTCTATGACCTCACACACCTAAATTCTACGACTTCACAAACCTCCATTCTATGACTTCACACACCTCCATTCTGTGACTTCACACACCTCCATTCTATGACTTTACACACCTCCATTCTGTGACTTCACACACCTCCATTCTATGACCTCACACACCTCCATTCTATGATTTCGCACACCTGCATTGGGACTTCACACACCTCCATTCTATGAGTTCACACACCTCCATTCTGTTCTACACACACCTCCATTCTATGACTTCACACACCTCCATTCTGACTTCACACACCTCTATTCTATGACTTCACACAACTCCATCTGACTTCACACACCTCCATTCCATGACTTCACACACCACCATTCGATGAATTCACACACCTCCATTCTATGAGTTCACGCACCTCTATTCTATGAGTTCACACACCTCCATTCTGTGACTTCACACACCTTTATTATTTGACTTCACACACCTCCATTCTTTGACTTCACACACCTCCATTCCATGACTTCACACACCTCCATTCTATGAGTTCACACACCTCTCTTCTATGAGTTCACACACCTCCATTTTGACTTCACACTCCTCCATTCTTTGACTTCATACACCTTCATTCTCACTTCAGAAACATCCATTCTATGACTTCACGCACCTCCATTCTATGACTTCAGAAACCTCCGTTCTGTGACCACACACCTCCATTCTGAGTTCCCACACCTCCATTCTGTGACTTCACCCACCTCCATCCTGACTTCACACACCTCCATTCTGACTTCACAAACCTCAATTTTTGACTTCACACACCTCCATTCTATGATTTCACACACTTCCATTCTGTGAATTCACACACCTCCATTCTATGACTTCACACACCTCATTTCTGAGTTGACACACCTCCATTCTGTGATTTCACACAACTCCAATTTGACGTCACACACCCCCATTCTATGACTTCACACAGCCCCATTGTGACTTCACACACTCCATTCTATGACTTCCCACACCTCCATTCTGTGACTTCACACACCTCCATTCTATGAGTTCACACACCTCCATTCTATGACTTCACACACCTCCAGTCTTTTACTTCACACCCCTCCATTCTGTGACTTCACACACCTCCATTCTATAACTTCACACACCTCCATTGTGACTTCCCACACCCCAATGTGAGTTCACACACCTCCGTTCTGACTTCACACACTTCCATTCTATGACTTCACACACCTCCATTCTGTGACTTCACACACCTCAATTCTGTGACTTCACACGATTCCATTATGACTTCACACACCTCCATTCTATGACTTCACACAACTCCATTCTATGACTTCACACACCTAGATTCTGTGACTTCACACACCTCCATTCTGAGTTCACACACCTCCATTCTGTGACTTCACACACCTCCATTCTGACTTCACACAGCTCCATTGTATGACTTCACACACCTCCATTCTGTGCCTTCACACACCTCCATTCTATGACTTAACACACCTTCATTCTTACTTTACAAACATCCATTCTGTGACTTCACACACCTCCATTCTATGATTTCACACACCTCCATTCTATGACTTCACACACCTCCATTCTGTGACTTCACACACCTCCATTCTGTGACTTCACACACCTCCATTCTGATTTCACACACCTACATTCTCTGACGTCAAACACCTCCATTCTGTGACTTCACACACCCCCATTCTATGACTTCACACACCTCCATTCTATGACTTCACACACCTCCATTCTGTGACTTCACACACCTCCATTCTGAGTTCACACACCTCCATTTTGTGATTTCACACACCTCCATTCTGTGACTTCACACACCTCCATCTATGACCTCACACACCTAAATTCTATGACTTCACAAACCTCCATTCTATGACTTCACACACCTCCATTCTGTGACTTCAGACACCTCCATTCTATGACTTTACACACCTCCATTCTGTGACTTCACACACCTCCATTCTATGACCTCACACACCTCCATTCTATGATTTCGCACACCTGCATTGGGACTTCACACACCTCCATTCTATGAGTTCACACACCTCCATTCTGTTCTACACACACCTCCATTCTATGACTTCACACACCTCCATTCTGACTTCACACACCTCTATTCTATGACTTCACACAACTCCATCTGACTTCACACACCTCCATTCCATGACTTCACACACCTCCATTCGATGAATTCACACACCTCCATTCTATGAGTTCACGCACCTCTATTCTATGAGTTCACACACCTCCATTCTGTGACTTCACACACCTTTATTATTTGACTTCACACACCTCCATTCTTTGACTTCACACACCTCCATTCCATGACTTCACACACCTCCATTCTATGAGTTCACACACCTCTATTCTATGAGTTCACACACCTCCATTTTGACTTCACACACCTCCATTCTTTGACTTCATACACCTTCATTCTCACTTCAGAAACATCCATTCTATGACTTCACGCACCTCCATTCTATGACTTCAGAAACCTCCGTTCTGTGACCACACACCTCCATTCTGAGTTCCCACACCTCCATTCTGTGACTTCACCCACCTCCATCCTGACTTCACACACCTCCATTCTGACTTCACAAACCTCAATTTTTGACTTCACACACCTCCATTCTATGATTTCACACACTTCCATTCTGTGAATTCACACACCTCCATTCTATGACTTCACACACCTCATTTCTGAGTTGACACACCTCCATTCTGTGATTTCACACACCTCCAATTTGACGTCACACACCCCCATTCTATGACTTCACACAGCCCCATTGTGACTTCACACACTCCATTCTATGACTTCCCATACCTCCATTCTGTGACTTCACACACCTCCATTCTGAGTTCACAAACCTCCATTCTGTGACTTAACGCACCTTCATTCTGTGACTTCACACACCTCCATTCTATGAGTTCACACACCTCCATTCTATGACTTCACACACCTCCAGTCTTTGACTTCACACCCCTCCATTCTGTGACTTCACACACCTCCATTCTATAACTTCACACACCTCCATTGTGACTTCCCACACCCCAATGTGAGTTCACACACCTCCGTTCTGACTTCACACACTTCCATTCTATGACTTCACACACCTCCATTCTGTGACTTCACACACCTCAATTCTGTGACTTCACACGATTCCATTATGACTTCACACACCTCCATTCTATGACTTCACACAACTCCATTCTATGACTTCACACACCTAGATTCTGTGACTTCACACACCTCCATTCTGAGTTCACACACCTCCATTCTGTGACTTCACACACCTCCATTCTGACTTCACACAGCTCCATTGTATGACTTCACACACCTCCATTCTGTGCCTTCACACACCTCCATTCTATGACTTAACACACCTTCATTCTTACTTTACAAACATCCATTCTGTGACTTCACACACCTCCATTCTATGATTTCACACACCTCCATTCTATGACTTCACACACCTCCATTCTGTGACTTCACACTCCTCAATTCTGTGACTTCACACACCTCCATTATGACTTCACACACATCCATTCTATGACTTCACACACCTCCATTTTATGACTTCAAAACCTCAATTCTGTGACTTCACACACCTCCATTCTGAGTTCACACACCTCCATTCTATGACTTCACACACCTCCATTCTGTGACTTCACACAACTCCATTCTGAGTTCAAACACCTCCGTTCTGTGACTTAACACACCTCCATTCTGTGACTTCACACACCTGCATTCTGAGTTGACACACCTCCATTCTGTGACTTCACACACCTCCATTCTGACTTCACACAGCTCCATTCTATGACTTCACACACCTCCGTTCTGTGCCTTCACACACCTTCATTCTTACTTAACAAACATCCATTCTATGACTTCACACACCTCCATTCTATGACTTCACACACCTCCATTCTATGACTTCACACACCTCCATTCTGTGACTTCACACACCTCCATTCTGAGTTCACACACTTCAATTCTGTGACTTCACACACCTCCAACCTGACTTCACACAGCTCCATTCTATGACTTCACACACCTCCATTCTGTGACTTCACACACCTCCATTCTATGACTTCACACATCTCCATTGTGACTTCACACACCTCCATTCTATGACTTCACACACCTCCATTCTGACTTCACACACCTCCATTCTATGACTTAACACAACTACATTCTGACTTCACACACCTCCATTCTATGACTTGACACAATTCCATTCTGACTTCACACACCTCCATTCGATGACTTCACACACCTCCATTCTTTGACTTTACACACCTCCATTCTATGAGTTCACACACCTCCATTTGTGACTCTACACACCACCTTTTTGACTTCACACACCTCCATTCTGTGATTTCACACACCTTCATTCTGTGACTTCACACACCTTTATTGTTTGACTTCACACACCTCCATTCTTTGACTTAACACATCTCCATTCCATGACTTCACACACCTCCATTCTATGAGTTCACACACCTCCATTCTATGAGTTCACACACCTCCATTTTGACTTCACACACCTCCATTCTATGACTTCACACACCTTCATTCTTACTTCAGAAACATCCATTCTATGACTTCACGCACTTCCATTGTATGACTTCACAGACCTCATTTCTGAGTTGACACACCTCCATTCTGTGATTTCACACACTTCCAATTTGACCTCACACACCCCCATTCTATGAATTCACACACCCCCATTGTGACTTCACACACTCCATTCTATGAGTTCACACACCTCCATTCTGACTTCACACACCTCCATTCTATGACTTCACACAGCTGCATTCTGACTTCAGACACCTCCATTTGTGACTTCACACACCACAATTTTGACTTCAAACACCTTCATTCTGTGATTTCACACACCTCCATTCTGTGACTTCACACACCTCCATTTTGACTTCACACACTTCCATTCTTTGACTTAACACACCTGCATTCTCTGACTTCACACACCACCATTTTTTGACTTCACAAACCTATATTCTTGGACTTCACACACCTCCATTCCATGACTTCACACATCTCCATTTTATGAGTTCACTCACCTCCATTTTGACTTCACACACCTCCATTCTATGACTTCACACACCTTCATTCTACTTCAGAAACATCCATTCTATGACTTCACACACCTCCATTCTATGACTTCACAAACCTCCATTCTGTGACTTCACACACCTCCATTCTGTGTTCACACACCTCAATTCCGTGACATCACACACCTCAATTCTCACTTCACACACCTCCATTCTATGACTTCACACAATTCCATTCTATGACTTCACACACCTCCATTCTTTGACTTCACACACCTCAATTGTGAGTTCACACACCTCCATTCTGTGACTTCACACACCTCCATTCTGTGACTTCACACACCTCCATTCTATATGTTCTCACACCTCCATTCTATGATTTCTCACACCTCCATTCTATTAATTCATACACCTCCATTCTGCGACTTTACACAACTCCATTCTATACCTTCCCACACCTCCATTGTGTGACTTCACACACCTCCATTCTGATTTCACAAACCTCGATTCTGTGACTTAACGCACCTTCATTGTTTGACTTCACACACCTCCATTCTACGACTTCACATACCTCCATTCTATGACTTCACACAACTCCATTCTACAACTTCACACACCTCCAATCTTTGACTTCACACCCCTCCATTCTGTGACTTCACACACATCCATTCTGAGTTCACACACCTCAATTCCGTGACTTCACACACCTCAATTCTCATTCACAGACCTCCATTCTATGACTTCACACAATTCCATTCTATGACTTCACACACCTCCATTCTTTGACTTCACACACCTCCATTGTGAGGTCACACACCTCCATTCTGTGACTTCACACACCTCCATTCTGTGACTTCACACACATCCATCTATGATTTCTCACACCTCCATTCTATTAATTCACACACCTCCATTCTGTGACTTCACACACCTACATTCTGTTACTTAACGCACATTCATTCTGTGACTTCACACACCTCCATTCTATGAGTTCACACACCTCCATTCTATGACTTCACACAACTCCAGTCTTTGACTTCACACCCCTCCATTCTGTGACTTCACACAACTCCATTCTATAACTTCACACACCTCCATTGTGACTTCCCACACCTTCAATCTGAGTTCACACACCTCCGTTCTGACTTCACACACTTCCATTCTATGACTTCACACACCTCCATTCTGTGACTTCACACACCTCAATTCTGTGACTTCACACGCCTCCATTATGACTTCACACACCTCCATTCTATGACGTCCCACACCTCCAATCTATGAGTTCACACACCTCCATTCTGACTTCACACACCTCCATTCTATGACTTCACACACCTCCATTCTGTGACTTAACACACCTCCATTCTGTGACTTCACACACCTCCATTCTGAGTTCACACACATCCATTCTGTGACTTCACACACCTCCATTCTGACTTCACACATCTCCATTATGATTTCACACACCTCCATTCTATGACTTCACACACCTCCATTCTATGACTTCACACACATCCATTCTGTGATTTCACACACGTCCAATCTGACTTCAGACAGCTCCATTCTATGACTTCACACACCTCCATTCTGTGACTTCACACACCTCCATTATGACTTCACACACATCCATTCTATGACTTCACACACCTCCATTCTATGACTTCACACACCTCCATTCTGTGACTTCGCACACCTCCATTCTGACTTCACACAGCTCCATTCTCTGACTCCCCACACCTCCATTGTATGATTTCACACACCTCCATTCTGTGACTTCACACACCTCCATTCTGAGTTCAAACACCTCCGTTCTGTGACTTAACACACCTCCATTCTGTGACTTCACACACCTCCATTCTGACTTCACACAGCACCATTCTTTGACTTCACACACCTCCATTCTGTGCCTTCACACACCTCCATTCTATGACTTCACACACCTTCATTCTTACTTAACAAACATCCATTCTATGACTTCACACACCTCCATTCTATGACTTCACATACCTCCATTCTGTGACTTCACACACCTCCATTCTGTGACTTCACACACCTCAATTCTGTGACTTCACACACCTCCATTATGATTTCACACACATCCATTCTATGACTTCACACAGCTCCATTCTATGACTTCACACACCTCCATTCTGTGACTTCACACACCTCCATTCTATGACTTCACACACCTCCATTGTGACTTCACACACCTCCACTCTATGAGTTCACACACCTCCATTCTGACTTCACACACCTCCATTCTATGACTTCACACAACTCCATTCTGACTTCACACACCTACATTCTGTGACTTCACACACCTCCATTCCATGAATTCACACACCTCAATTCGATGACTTCACACACCTCCATTCTTTGACTTTACAAACCTCCATTCTATGAGTTCACACACCTCAATTTGTGACTCTACACTCCACTTTATTGACTTCACACACCTCCATTCTGTGATTTCACACACCTCCATTCTGTGACTTCACACATCTTTATTGTTTGACTTCACACACCTCCATTCTTTGACTTCACACACCTCCATTCCATGACTTCACACACCTCCATTCTATGAGTTCACACACCTCCATTCTATGAGTTCACACACCTCCATTTTGGCTTCACACACCTCCATTCTATGACTTCACACACCTTCATTCATACTTCAGAAACATCCATTCTATGACTTCATGCACTTCCATTCTATGACTTCACACACCTCATTTCTGAGTTGACACACAACATTCTGTGATTTCACACACCTCCAATTTGACCTCACACACCCCCATTCTATGACTTCACACACCCCCATTGTGACTTCACACAGTCCATTCTATGAGTTCACACACCTCCATTCTGACTTCACACACCTCCATTCTATGACTTCACACAGCTGCATTCTGACTTCAGACACCTTCATTTGTGACATCAGACACCAAAATTTTGACTTCAAACACCTTCATTCTGTGACTTCACACATCTCCATTCTGTGACTTCACACACCTCAATTTTGACTTCACACACTTCCATTCTTTGACTTCACACACCTCCATTCTGTGACTTCACACACCTCCATTTTGACTTCACACACTTCCATTCTTTGACTTAACACACCTGCATTCTGTGACTTCACACACCACCATTGTTTGAGTTCACACACCTATATTCTTGGACTTCACACACCTCCATTCCTTGACTTCACACATCTCCATTTTATGAGTTCACACACCTCCATTTTGACTTCACACACCTCCATTCTGACTTCACACAGCTCCATAAAATGACTTCACACACCTCCATTCTGTGACTTCGCACACCTCCATTCTGACTTCACACAGCTCCATTCTCTGACATCCCACACCTCCATTCTATCATTTCACACACCTCCATTCTATGACTTCACACACCTCCATTCTGTGACTTCACACACCTCCATTCTGAGTTCCAACACCTCCGTTCTGTGACTTAACACACCTCCATTCTGTGACTTCACACACCTCCATTCTGAGTTCACACACCTCCATTCTATGACTTCACACACCTCCATTCTGACTTCACACAGCTCCATTCTATGACTTCACACACCTCCGTTCTGTGCCTTCACAAACCTCCATTCTATGACTTAACACACCTTCATTCTTACTTAACAAACATCCATTCTATGACTTCACACACCTCCATTCTATGACTTCACACACCTCCATTCTATGACTTCACACACCTCCATTCTGAGAATTCACACACCTCAATTCTGTGACTTCACACACCTCCATTATGACTTCACACACATTCATTCTATGACTTCACAAACCTCCATTCTATGACTTCACACACCTCCATTCTGTGACTTCACACACCTCCATTCTGAGTTCACACACCTCCATTCTCTGACTTCACACACCTCCAATCTGACTTCACACAGCTCCATTCTATGACTTCACACACCTCCATTCTGTGCCTTCACACACCTCCATTCTCTGACTTAACACACCTTCATTCTTACTTAACAAACATCCATTCTATGACTTCACACACCTCCATTCTATGACTTCACACACCTCCATTCTATGACTGCACACACCTCCATTCTGTGACTTCACACACCTCTATTCTGTGACTTCACACATCTCCATTATGACTTCACACACATCCATTCTATGACTTCACACACCTCCATTCTATGACTTCACACACCTCCATTCTGTGACTTCACACACCTCCATTCTGAGTTCACACACCTCCATTCTGTGACTTCACACACCTCCAATCTGACTTCACACAGCTCCATTCTATGACTTCACACACCTCCATTCTGTGACTTCACACACCTCCATTCTATGACTTCACACACCTCCATTGTGACTTCACACACCTCAATTCTATGAGTTCACACACCTCCATTCTGACTTCACACACCTCCATTCTATGACTTCACACACCTCCATTCTGATTACACACACCTCCATTCTATGACTTCACACAACTCAATTCTGACTTCACACACCTCCACTCTGTGACTTCACACACCTCCATTATATGACTTCACACACCTCCAATCTGTGAGTTCACACACCTCCATTCTATGACTTCACACCCCTCCATTCTGTGACTTCACACACCTACATTGTGAGTTCACACACCTACATTCTATGAGTTCACACAAATGCATTGTGAATTCACACACCTCCATTCTATGACTTATCACACCTCCATTCTGACTTCACACACCTCCATTCTGATTTCACACACCTCAATTCTGTGACTTCACACAACTCCATTCTAAGGTTTCACAGACCTCCATTCTATGACTTCACACTCCTCCATTCTATGACTTCACACACCTCCTTTCTGAGTTGACACACCTCCATTCTATGACTCACACACCTCCAATCTGACTTCACACACCTCCATTTTACGACTTCACAAACTTCCATTCTGTGAGTTCAAAAACCTCCACTCTATGACTTCAGACACTTTCATTGTGACTTCACACACCATCATTCTATGAGTTCACACACTGCCATTCTGACTTCACTCACCTCCATTCTATGACTTCACACAACTCCATTCTGACTTCACACACCTCCATCCTCTGACGTCAAACACCTCCATTCTGTGACTTCACACACCTCCATTCTGTGACTTCACAAACCTCCATTCTATGACTTCACACACCTAAATTCTAACACTTCACACACCTCCATTCTATGACTTCACAAACCTTCATTCTGTGACTTCACACACCTCCATTCTATGACTTCACACACCTCCATTCTGTGTCTTCACACACCTCCATTCTATGACCTCACACACCTCCATTCTATGACTTCGCACACCTGCATTGTGACTTTACACACCTCCATTCTATGAGTTCACACACCTCCATTCTGACTCCACACACCTCCATTCTATGACTTCACACACCTCCATTCTGACTTCACACACCTCCATTCTATGACTTCACACAACTTCATCTGACTTCACACTCTTCCATTCCATGACTTCACACAGCTCCATTCGATGAATTCACACGCCTCCATTCTTTGACTTCATGCACCTCCATTCTATGAGTTCACACACCTCCTTTCTGTGACTTCACACACCTTTATTGTTTGACTTCACACACCTCCATTCTTTGACTTCACACACCTCCATTCCATGACTTCACACACCTCCATTCTATGAGTTCACACACCTCCATTCTATGAGTTCACACACCTCCATTTTGACTTCACACACCTCCATTCTTTGACTTCATACACCTTCATTCTCACTTCAGAAACATCCATTCTATGACTTCACGCACCTCCATTCTATGACTTCACAAACGTCCGTTCTGTGACCACACACCTCCATTCTTTGTTCCCACACCTCCATTCTGTGACTTCACCCACCTCCATCCTGACTTCACACACCTACATTCTGACTTCACAAACCTCAATTCTTTGACTTCACACACCTCCATTCTGTGATTTCACACACTTCCATTCTATGAATTCACAAACCTCTATTCTACGATTTCACACACCTCATTTCTGAGTTGACACACCTCCATTCTGTGATTTCACACACTTCCAATTTGACTTCACACACCCCCATTCTATGACTTCACACACCCCCATTTTGACTTAACACACCTCCATTCTATGACTTCACACACCTCCATTCTGTGACTTCACACACCTCCACTCTGAGTTCACACACCTCCATTCTGTGACTTCACACACCTCCAGTCTGACTTCACACAGCTCCATTCTATGTCTTCACACACCTCCATTCTGTGACTTCACACACCTCCATTCTATGACTTCACACACCTCCATTGTGACTTCACACACATCCATTCTATGAGTTCACACACCTCCATTCTGACTTCACACACCTCCATTCTATGATTTCACACACCTCCATTCTGACTTCACACACCTCCATTCTATGACTTCACACAACTCCATTCTGACTTCACACACCTCCATTCTGTGACTTCACACACCTCCATTCTATCACTTCACACACCTCCATTCTGTGACTTCACACACCTCCTTTCTGAGTTGACACACCTCCATTCTATGACTTCACACACCTCCAATCTGACTTCACACACCTCCATTCTATGACTTCACACACCTCCATTCTGTGACTTCACACACCTCCTTTCTGAGTTGACACACCTCCATTCTGTGACTTCACACACCTCCATTGTGACTTCACACACCATCATTCTATGAGTTCACACACCGCCATTCTGACTTCACTCACCTCCATTCTATGGCTTCACACAGCTCCATTCTGACTTCACACAGCTCCATTCTATGACTTCGCACACATCTATTCTGACTTCACACACCTCCATTCTGTGACTTCACACACCTCCATTCTGATTTCACACCCTCCATTCTCTGACGTCAAACACCTCCATTCTGTGACTTCACACACCCCCATTCTATGATTTCACACACCTCCATTCTATGACTTCACACACCTCCATTCTGTGACTTCACACACCTACATTCTGAGTTCACACACCTCCATTTTGTGATTTCACACACCTCCATTCTGTGACTTCACACACCTCTATTCTATGACTTCACACACCTAAATTCTATGACTTCACAAACCTCCATTCTATGACTTCACACACCTCCATTCTGTGACTTTACACACCTCCATTGTCTGACTTCACACACCTCCATTCTGTGACTTCACACACCTCCATTCTATGACCTCACACACCTCCTTTTTATGACTTCGCACACCTGCATTGTGACTTCACACACCTCCATTCTATGAGTTCACACACCTCCATTCTGACTTCACACACCTCCATTCCATGACTTCACACACCTCCATTCGATGAATTGACACACCTCCATTCTTTGACTTCATGCACCTCCATTCTATGAGTTCACACACCTCCATTCTGTGACTTCACACACCTTTATTATTTGACTTCACACACCTCCATTCTTTGACTTCACACACCTCCATTCCATGACTTCACACACCTCCATTCTATGAGTTCACACACCTCTATTCTATGAGTTCACACAACTCCATTTTGACTTCACACACCTCCATTCTTTGACTTCATACACCTTCATTCTCACTTCAGAAACATCCATTCTATGACTTCACGCACCTCCATTCTATGACTTCAGAAACCTCCGTTCTGTGACCACACACCTCCATTCTGAGTTCCCACACCTCCATTCTGTGACTTCACCCACCTCCATCCTGACTTCACACACCTCCATTCTGACTTCACAAACCTCAATTCTTTGACTTCACACACCTCCATTCTATGATTTCACACACTTCCATTCTGTGAATTCACACACCTCCATTCTATGACTTCACACACCTCATTTCTGAGTTGACACACCTCCATTCTGTGATTTCACACACCTCCAATTTGACTTCACACACCCCCATTCTAAGACTTCACACAGCCCCATTGTGACTTCACACACTCCATTCTATGACTTACCACACCTCCACTCTGTGACTTCACACACCTCCATTCTGAGTTCACAAACCTCCATTCTGTGACTTAACGCACCTTCATTCTGTGACTTCACCCACCTCCATTCTATGAGTTCACACACCTCCATTCTATGCCTTCACACACCTCCAGTCTTTGACTTCACACCCCTCCATGCTGTGACTTCACACACCTCCATTCTATAACTTCACACACCTCCATTGTGACTTCCCACACCTCCAATGTGAGTTCACACACCTCCGTTCTGACTTCACACACTTCCATTCTATGACTTCACACACCTCCATTCTGTGACTTAACACACCTCCATTCTGTGACTTCACACACCTCCATTCTGAGTTCACACACCTCCATTCTGTGACTTCACACACCTCCATTCTGACTTCACACAGCTCCATTCTATGACTTCACACACCTCCATTCTGTGCCTTCACACACCTCCATTCTATGACTTAACACACCTTCATTCTTACTTAACAAACATCCATTCTGTGACTTCACACACCTTCATTCTATGATTTCACACACCTCGATACTATAACTTCACACACCTCCATTCTGTGACTTCACACACCTCAATTCTGTGACTTCACACACCTCCATTATGACTTCACACACCTCCATTCTATGACTTCACACACCTCCATTTTATGACTTCACACACCTCAATTCTGTGACTTCACACACCTCCCTTCTGAGTTCACACACCTCCATTCTGTGACTTCACACACCTCCAATCTGTCTTCACACAGGTCCTTTCTATGACTTCACACACCTCCATTCTGTGACTTCACACACCTCCATTCTATGACTTCACACACCTCCATTCTGTGACTTCGCACACCTCCATTCTGACTTCACACAGCTCCATTCTCTGACTTCCCACACCTCCATTCTATGATTTCACACACCTCCATTCTATGACTTCACACACCTCCATTCTGTAAATTCACACACCTCCATTCTGAGTTCAAACACCTCCGTTCTCTGACTTAACACACCTCAATTCTGTGACTTCACACACCTCCATTCTGAGTTGACACACCTCCATTCTGTGACTTCACACACCTCCATTCAGACTTCACACAGCTCCATTCTATGACTTCACACACCTCCATTCTGTGCCTTCACACACCTCCATTCTATGACTTAACACACCTTCATTCTTACTTAACAAACATCCATTCTATGACTTCACACACCTCCATTCTATGACTTCACACACCTCCATTCTATGACTTCACACACCTCCATTCTGTGACTTCACACACCTCCATTCTATGAGTTCACACACCTCCATTCTGACTTCACACACCTCCATTCTATGACTTCACACACCTCAATTCTGTGACTTCACACAGCTCCAATCTGACTTCACACAGCTCAATTCTATGACTTCACACACCTCCATTCTGTGCCTTCACACACCTCCATTCAGACTTCACACAGCTCCATTCTATGACTTCACACACCTCCATTCTGTGACTTCACACACCTCCATTCAGACTTCACACAGCTCCATTCTATGACTTCACACACCTCCATTCTGTGCCTTCACACACCTCCATTCTATGACTTAACACACCTTCGTTCTTACTTAACAAACATCCATTCTATGACTTCACACACCTCAATTCTGTGACTTCACACAGCTCCAATCTGACTTCACACAGCTCAATTCTATGACTTCACACACCTCCATTCTGTGACTTCACATACCTCCATTCTATGACTTCACACACCTCCATTGTGACTTCACACACCTCCATTCTATGAGTTCACACACCTCCATTCTGACTTCACACACCTCCATTCTCTGACTTCACACACCTCCATTCTGACTTCACACACCTCCATTCTATGACTTGACACAACTACATTCTGACTTCACACACCTCCATTCTGTGACTTCACACACCTCCATTCCATGGCTTCACACACCTCTATTCGATGACTTCACACACCTCCATTCTTTGACTTTACACACCTCCATTCTATGAGTTCACACACCTCCATTTGTGACTCTACACACCTCCTTTTTGACTTCACACACCTCCATTCTGTGACTTCACACACCTCCATTCTATGACTTGACACAACTACATTCTGACTTCACACACCTCCATTCTGTGATTTCACACACCTCCATTCTGTGACTTCACACACCTTTATTGTTTGACTTCACTCACCTCCATTCTTTGACTTAACACACCTCCATTCCATGACTTCACACACTTCCATTCTATGAGTTCACACACCTCCATTCTATGAGTTCACACACCTCCATTTTGACTTCATAAACCTCCATTCTATGACTTCACACACCTTCATTCTTACTTCAGAAACATCCATTCTATGACTTTACGCACTTCCATTCTATGACTTCACACACCTCATTTCTGAGTTGACACAACTCCATTCTGTGAATTCAGACACCTCCAAATTGACCTCACACACCCCCATTCTATGACTTCACATATCTCCATTTTATGAGTTCACACACCTCCATTTTGACTTCACACACCTCCATTCTATGACTCCACACACCTTCATTCTACTTCAGAAACATCCATTGTATGACTTCACACACCTCCATTGTATGACTTCACAAACCTCCATTCTGTGACTTCACACACCTCCATTCCGAGTTCACACACCTTAATTCCGTGACTTCACACACCTCAATTCTCACTTCATACACCTCCATTCTATGACTTCACACAATTCCATTCTATGACTTCACACACCTCCATTCTTTGACTTCACACACCTCCATTGTGAGTTCACACACCTCCATTCTGTGACTTCACACACCTCCATTCTGTGACTTCACACACCTCCATTTTGTGACTTCACACACCTCCATTCTATGATTTCTCACACCTCCATTCTATTAATTCACACACCTCCATTCTGTGACTTCACACAACTCCATTCTATAACTTCCCACACCTCCATTCTGTGACTTCACATACCTCCATTCTCAGTTCACAAACCTCGATTCTGTGACTTAACGCACCTTCATTGTGTGACTTCACACACCTCCATTCTATGACTTCACACACCTCCATTCTATGACTTCACACACCTCCATTCTACGACTTCACACAACTCGAGTCTTTGACTTCACACCCCTCCATTCTGTGACTTCACACACCTACATTCTATAACTTCACACACCTCCATTGTGACTTCCCACACCTCCAATCTGAGTTCACACACCTCCGTTCTGACTTCACACACCTCCATTCCATGACTTCACACACCTCCATTCTGTGACTTCACACACCTCAAATCTGTGACTTCACACGCCTCCATTATGACTTCACACACCTCCATTCTATGACTTCACACACCTCCATTCTATGACTTCACACACCTAGATTCTGTGACTTCACACACCTCCATTCTATGATTTCACACACCTCCATTCTATGACTTCACACACCTCCATTCGGTAACTTCACACACCTCCATTCTGAGTTCAAACACCTCCGTTCTGTGACTTAACACACCTCCATTCTATGATTTCACACACCTCCATTCTATGACTTCACACACCTCCATTCGGTAACTTCACACACCTCCATTCTGACTTCACAGAGCTCCACAAAATGACTTCACACACCTCCATTCTGTGACTTCGCACACCTCCATTCTGACTTCACACAGCTCCATTCTCTGACTTCCCACACCTCCATTCTATGATTTCACACACCTCCATTCTATGACTTCACACACCTCCATTCGGTAACTTCACACACCTCCATTCTGAGTTCAAACACCTCCGTTCTGTGACTTAACACACCTCCATTCTGTGACTTCACACACCTCCATTCTGAGTTCACACACCTCCATTCTCTGACTTCACACACCTCCATTCTGACTTCACACAGCTCCATTCTATGACTTCACACACCTCCATTCTGTGCCTTCACACACCTCCATTCTATGACTTAACACACCTTCATTCCTACTTACCAAACATCATTTCTATGACTTCACACACCTCCATTCTATGACTTCACAAACCTCCATTCTATGACTTCACACACCTCAATTCTGTGACTTCACACACCTCAATTCTGTGACTTCACACACCTCCATTATGACTTCACACATATCCACTCTATGACTTCACACACCTCCATTCTTTGACTTAACACACCTCCATTCTGTGACTTCACACACCTCCATTCTTAGTTCATACACCTCCATTCTGTGACTTCACACACCTCCAATCTGACTTCACACACCTAAATTCTATGACTTCACACACCTCCATTCTGTGACTTCACGCACCTCCATTCTATGACTTCACACACCTCCATTGTGACTTCACACACCTCCATTCTATGAGTTCACACACCTCCATTCTGACTTCACACACCTCCATTCTATGACTTCACACACCTCCATTCTGACTTCACGCACCTCCATTCTATGACTTCACACAACTCCATTCTGACATCACACACCTCCATTCTGTGACTTCACACACCTCCATTATATGACTTCACACACCAACATTCTGTGACTTCACACACCTCCATTCTATGACTTCACACACCTCCATTCTGTGACTTCACACACCTACATTGTGACTTCACAGACCTCCATTCTATGAGTTCACACAAATGCATTGTGAATTCACACACCTCCATTCTATGACTTCACCCACCTCCATTCTGACTTCACACACCTCCATTTTGATTTCACACACCTCAATTCTGTGACTTCACACACCTCCATTCTATGATTTCACACACCTCCATTCTGACTTCACACAGCTCCATTCTATGACTTCACACACCTCCATTCTGTGCCTTCACACACCCCCATTCTATGACTTAACACACCTTCATTCTTACTTAACAAACATCCATTCTATGACTTCACCCACATCCATTCTATGACTTCACACACCTCCATTCTATGACTTCACACACCTCCATTCTGTGACTTCACACACCTGAATTCTGTGACTTCACACACCTCCTTATGACTTCACACACATCCATTCTATGACTTCACACACCTCCATTCTATGACTTCACACACCTCCATTCTGTGACTTCACACACCTCCATTCTAAGTTCACACACCTCCATTCTGTGACTTCACACACCTCCAATCTGACTTCACACAGCTTCATTCTATGACTTCACACACCTCCATTCTGTGACTTCACACACCTCCATTCTATGACTTCACACACCTCCATTGTGACTTCACACACCTCCATTCTATGAGTTCACAGACCACCATTCTGACTTCACACACCTCCATTCTATGACTTCACACACATCCATTCTGACTTCACATACCTCCATTCTATGACTTCACTCAAATCCTTTCTGACTTCACACACCTCCATTCTGTGACTTCACACACCTCCTTTCCATGACTTCACACACCTTCATTCTTACTTAACAAACATCCTTTCTATGACTTCACAAACCTCCATTCTATGACTTCACACACCTCCATTCTATGACTTCACACACCTCAATTCTGTGACTTCACACACCTCAATTCTTTGACTTCACACACCTCCATTATGACTTCACACACCTCCATTCTGTGACTTCACACACCTCCAATTTGACTTCACACAGCTCCATTCTATGTCTTCACACACCTCCATTCTGTGACTTCACACACCTCCATTCTATGACTTCACACACCTCCATTGTGACTTCACACACCTCCATTCTATGAGTTCACACACCTCCATTCTGACTTCACACACCTCCATTCTATGATTTCACACACCTCCATTCTGACTTCACACACCTCCATTCTATGACTTCACACAACTCCATTCTGACTTCACACACCTCCATTCTGTGACTTCACACACCTCCATTCTATGACTTCACACACCTCCATTCTGTGACTTCACACAACTCCTTTCTGAGTTGACACACCTCCATTCTATGACTTCACACACCTCCAATCTGACTTCACACACCTCCATTCTATGACTTCACACACCTCCATTCTGTGACTTCACACACCTCCTTTCTGAGTTGACACACCTCCATTCTATGACTTCACACACCTCCAATCTGACTTCACACACCTCCATTCTTTAACTTCACACACTTCCATTCTGTGACTTCAAAAACCTCCATTCTATGACTTCACACACCTCCATTGTGACTTCACACACCATCATTCTATGAGTTCACACACCGCCATTCTGACTTCACTCACCTCCATTCTATGGCTTCACACAGCTCCATTCTGACTTCACACAGCTCCATTCTATGACTTCGCACACATCTATTCTGACTTCACACACCTCCATTCTGTGACTTCACACACCTCCATTCTGATTTCACACCCTCCATTCTCTGACGTCAAACACCTCCATTCTGTGACTTCACACACCCCCATTCTATGATTTCACACACCTCCATTCTATGACTTCACACACCTCCATTCTGTGACTTCACACACCTCCATTCTGAGTTCACACACCTCCATTTTGTGATTTCACACACCTCCATTCTGTGACTTCACACACCTCTATTCTATGACTTCACACACCTAAATTCTATGACTTCACAAACCTCCATTCTATGACTTCACACACCTCCATTCTGTGACTTTACACACCTCCATTGTCTGACTTCACACACCTCCATTCTGTGACTTCACACACCTCCATTCTATGACCTCACACACCTCCTTTCTATGACTTCGCACACCTGCATTGTGACTTCACACACCTCCATTCTATGAGTACACACACCTCCATTCTGACTTCACACACCTCCATTCTATGACTTCACACACCTCCATTCTGACTTCACACACCTCCTTTCTATGACTTCGCACACATGCATTGTGACTTCACACACCTCCATTCTATGAGTTCACACACCTCCTTTCTGACCTCACACACCTCCATTCCATGACTTCACACACCTCCATTCGATGAATTGACACACCTCCATTCTTTGACTTCATGCACCTCCATTCTATGAGTTCACACACCTCCATTCTGTGACTTCACACACCTTTATTATTTGACTTCACACACCTCCATTCTTTGACTTCACACACCTCCATTCCATGACTTCACACACCTCCATTCTATGAGTTCACACACCTCTATTCTATGAGTTCACACAACTCCATTTTGACTTCACACACCTCCATTCTTTGACTTCATACCCGTTCATTCTCACTTCAGAAACATCCATTCTATGACTTCACGCACCTCCATTCTATGACTTCAGAAACCTCCGTTCTGTGACCACACACCTCCATTCTGAGTTCCCACACCTCCATTCTGTGACTTCACCCACCTCCATCCTGACTTCACACACCTCCATTCTGACTTCACAAACCTCAATTATTTGACTTCACACACCTCCATTCTATGATTTCACACACTTCCATTCTGTGAATTCACACACCTCCATTCTATGACTTCACACACCTCATTTCTGAGTTGACACACCTCCATTCTGTGATTTCACACACCTCCAATTTGACTTCACACACCCCCATTCTAAGACTTCACACACCTCCATTCTGTGACTTCACACACCTCCATTCTGAGTTCACAAACCTCCATTCTGTGACTTAACGCACCTTCATTCTGTGACTTCACCCACCTCCATTCTATGAGTTCACACACCTCCATTCTATGCCTTCACACACCTCCAGTCTTTGACTTCACACCCCTCCATGCTGTGACTTCACACACCTCCATTCTATAACTTCACACACCTCCATTGTGACTTCCCACACCTCCAATGTGAGTTCACACACCTCCGTTCTGACTTCACACACTTCCATTCTATGACTTCACACACCTCCATTCTGTGACTTAACACACCTCCATTCTGTGACTTCACACACCTCCATTCTGAGTTCACACACCTCCATTCTGTGACTTCACACACCTCCATTCTGACTTCACACAGCTCCATTCTATGACTTCACACACCTCCATTCTGTGCCTTCACACACCTCCATTCTATGACTTAACACACCTTCATTCTTACTTAACAAACATCCATTCTGTGACTTCACACACCTCCTTTCTATGATTTCACACACCTCGATTCTATAACTTCACACACCTCCATTCTGTGACTTCACACACCTCAATTCTGTGACTTCACACACCTCCATTATGACTTCACACACCTCCATTCTATGACTTCACACACCTCCATTTTATGACTTCACACACCTCAATTCTGTGACTTCACACACCTCCCTTCTGAGTTCACACACCTCCATTCTGTGACTTCACACACCTCCAATCTGTCTTCACACAGGTCCTTTCTATGACTTCACACACCTCCATTCTGTGACTTCACACACCTCCATTCTATGACTTCACACACCTCCATTCTGTCACTTCGCACACCTCCATTCTGACTTCACACAGCTCCATTCTATGACTTCCCACACCTCCATTCTATGATTTCACACACTTCCATTCTATGACTTCACACACCTCCATTCTGTAAATTCACACACCTCCCTTCTGAGTTCAAACACCTCCGTTCTCTGACTTAACACACCTCAATTCTGTGACTTCACACACCTCCATTCTGAGTTGACACATCTCCATTCTGTGACTTCACACACCTCCATTCAGACTTCACACAGCTCCATTGTATGACTTCACACACCTCCATTCTGTGCCTTCACACACCTCCATTCTATGACTTAACACACCTTCATTCTTACTTAACAAACATCCATTCTATGACTTCACACACCTCCATTCTATGACTTCACACACCTCCATTCTATGACTTCACACACCTACATTCTGTGACTTCACACACCTCCATTCTATGAGTTCACACACCTCCATTCTGACTTCACACACCTCCATTCTATGACTTCACACACCTCAATTCTGTGACTTCACACAGCTCCAATCTGACTTCACACAGCTCAATTCTATGACTTCACACACCTCCATTCTGTGCCTTCACACACCTCCATTCAGACTTCACACAGCTCCATTCTATGACTTCACACACCTCCATTCTCTGACTTCACACACCTCCATTCAGACTTCACACAGCTCCATTCTATGACTTCACACACCTCCATTCTGTGCCTTCACACACCTCCATTCTATGACTTAACACACCTTCATTCTTACTTAACAAACATCCATTCTATGACTTCACACACCTCAATTCTGTGACTTCACACAGCTCCAATCTGACTTCACACAGCTCAATTCTATGACTTCACACACCTCCATTCTGTGACTTCACACACCCCCATTCTATGACTTCACACACCCCCATTGTGACTTCACACAGTCCATTCTATGAGTTCACACACCTCCATTCTGACTTCACACACCTCCATTCTATGACTTCACACAGCTGCATTCTGACTTCAGACACCTTCATTTGTGACATCAGACACCAAAATTTTGACTTCAAACACCTTCATTCTGTGACTTCACACATCTCCATTCTGTGACTTCACACACCTCAATTTTGACTTCACACACTTCCATTCTTTGACTTCACACACCTCCATTCTGTGACTTCACACACCTCCATTTTGACTTCACACACTTCCATTCTTTGACTTAACACACCTGCATTCTGTGACTTCACACACCACCATTGTTTGAGTTCACACACCTATATTCTTGGACTTCACACACCTCCATTCCTTGACTTCACACATCTCCATTTTATGAGTTCACACACCTCCATTTTGACTTCACACACCTCCATTCTGACTTCACACAGCTCCATAAAATGACTTCACACACCTCCATTCTGTGACTTCGCACACCTCCATTCTGACTTCACACAGCTCCATTCTCTGACATCCCACACCTCCATTCTATCATTTCACACACCTCCATTCTATGACTTCACACACCTCCATTCTGTGACTTCACACACCTCCATTCTGAGTTCCAACACCTCCGTTCTGTGACTTAACACACCTCCATTCTGTGACTTCACACACCTCCATTCTGAGTTCACACACCTCCATTCTATGACTTCACACACCTCCATTCTGACTTCACACAGCTCCATTCTATGACTTCACACACCTCCGTTCTGTGCCTTCACATACCTCCATTCTATGACTTAACACACCTTCATTCTTACTTAACAAACATCCATTCTATGACTTCACACACCTCCATTCTATGACTTCACACACCTCCATTCTATGACTTCACACACCTCCATTCTGAGAATTCACACACCTCAATTCTGTGACTTCACACACCTCCATTATGACTTCACACACATTCATTCTATGACTTCACAAACCTCCATTCTATGACTTCACACACCTCCATTCTGTGACTTCACACACCTCCATTCTGAGTTCACACACCTCCATTCTCTGACTTCACACACCTCCAATCTGACTTCACACAGCTCCATTCTATGACTTCACACACCTCCATTCTGTGCCTTCACACACCTCCATTCTCTGACTTAACACACCTTCATTCTTACTTAACAAACATCCATTCTATGACTTCACACACCTCCATTCTATGACTTCACACACCTCCATTCTATGACTGCACACACCTCCATTCTGTGACTTCACACACCTCTATTCTGTGACTTCACACATCTCCATTATGACTTCACACACATCCATTCTATGACTTCACACACCTCCATTCTATGACTTCACACACCTCCATTCTGTGACTTCACACACCTCCATTCTGAGTTCACACACCTCCATTCTGTGACTTCACACACCTCCAATCTGACTTCACACAGCTCCATTCTATGACTTCACACACCTCCATTCTGTGACTTCACACACCTCCATTCTATGACTTCACACACCTCCATTGTGACTTCACACACCTCAATTCTATGAGTTCACACACCTCCATTCTGACTTCACACACCTCCATTCTATGACTTCACACACCTCCATTCTGATTACACACACCTCCATTCTATGACTTCACACAACTCAATTCTGACTTCACACACCTCCACTCTGTGACTTCACACACCTCCATTATATGACTTCACACACCTCCAATCTGTGAGTTCACACACCTCCATTCTATGACTTCACACCCCTCCATTCTGTGACTTCACACACCTACATTGTGAGTTCACACACCTACATTCTATGAGTTCACACAAATGCATTGTGAATTCACACACCTCCATTCTATGACTTATCACACCTCCATTCTGACTTCACACACCTCCATTCTGATTTCACACACCTCAATTCTGTGACTTCACACAACTCCATTCTAAGTTTTCACAGACCTCCATTCTATGACTTCACACTCCTCCATTCTATGACTTCACACACCTCCTTTCTGAGTTGACACACCTCCATTCTATGACTCACACACCTCCAATCTGACTTCACACACCTCCATTTTACGACTTCACAAACTTCCATTCTGTGAGTTCAAAAACCTCCACTCTATGACTTCAGACACTTTCATTGTGACTTCACACACCATCATTCTATGAGTTCACACACTGCCATTCTGACTTCACTCACCTCCATTCTATGACTTCACACAACTCCATTCTGACTTCACACACCTCCATCCTCTGACGTCAAACACCTCCATTCTGTGACTTCACACACCTCCATTCTGTGACTTCACAAACCTCCATTCTATGACTTCACACACCTAAATTCTAACACTTCACACACCTCCATTCTATGACTTCACAAACCTTCATTCTGTGACTTCACACACCTCCATTCTATGACTTCACACACCTCCATTCTGTGTCTTCACACACCTCCATTCTATGACCTCACACACCTCCATTCTATGACTTCGCACACCTGCATTGTGACTTTACACACCTCCATTCTATGAGTTCACACACCTCCATTCTGACTCCACACACCTCCATTCTATGACTTCACACACCTCCATTCTGACTTCACACACCTCCATTCTATGACTTCACACAACTTCATCTGACTTCACACTCTTCCATTCCATGACTTCACACAGCTCCATTCGATGAATTCACACGCCTCCATTCTTTGACTTCATGCACCTCCATTCTATGAGTTCACACACCTCCTTTCTGTGACTTCACACACCTTTATTGTTTGACTTCACACACCTCCATTCTTTGACTTCACACACCTCCATTCCATGACTTCACACACCTCCATTCTATGAGTTCACACACCTCCATTCTATGAGTTCACACACCTCCATTTTGACTTCACACACCTCCATTCTTTGACTTCATACACCTTCATTCTCACTTCAGAAACATCCATTCTATGACTTCACGCACCTCCATTCTATGACTTCACAAACGTCCGTTCTGTGACCACACACCTCCATTCTTTGTTCCCACACCTCCATTCTGTGACTTCACCCACCTCCATCCTGACTTCACACACCTCCATTCTGACTTCACAAACCTCAATTCTTTGACTTCACACACCTCCATTCTGTGATTTCACACACTTCCATTCTATGAATTCACAAACCTCTATTCTACGATTTCACACACCTCATTTCTGAGTTGACACACCTCCATTCTGTGATTTCACACACTTCCAATTTGACTTCACACACCCCCATTCTATGACTTCACACACCCCCATTTTGACTTAACACACCTCCATTCTATGACTTCACACACCTCCATTCTGTGACTTCACACACCTCCACTCTGAGTTCACACACCTCCATTCTGTGACTTCACACACCTCCAGTCTGACTTCACACAGCTCCATTCTATGTCTTCACACACCTCCATTCTGTGACTTCACACACCTCCATTCTATGACTTCACACACCTCCATTGTGACTTCACACACATCCATTCTATGAGTTCACACACCTCCATTCTGACTTCACACACCTCCATTCTATGATTTCACACACCTCCATTCTGACTTCACACACCTCCATTCTATGACTTCACACAACTCCATTCTGACTTCACACACCTCCATTCTGTGACTTCACACACCTCCATTCTATCACTTCACACACCTCCATTCTGTGACTTCACACACCTCCTTTCTGAGTTGACACACCTCCATTCTATGACTTCACACACCTCCAATCTGACTTCACACACCTCCATTCTATGACTTCACACACCTCCATTCTGTGACTTCACACACCTCCTTTCTGAGTTGACACACCTCCATTCTGTGACTTCACACACCTCCATTGTGACTTCACACACCATCATTCTATGAGTTCACACACCGCCATTCTGACTTCACTCACCTCCATTCTATGGCTTCACACAGCTCCATTCTGACTTCACACAGCTCCATTCTATGACTTCGCACACATCTATTCTGACTTCACACACCTCCATTCTGTGACTTCACACACCTCCATTCTGATTTCACACCCTCCATTCTCTGACGTCAAACACCTCCATTCTGTGACTTCACACACCCCCATTCTATGATTTCACACACCTCCATTCTATGACTTCACACACCTCCATTCTGTGACTTCACACACCTACATTCTGAGTTCACACACCTCCATTTTGTGATTTCACACACCTCAATTCTGTGACTTCACACACCTCTATTCTATGACTTCACACACCTAAATTCTATGACTTCACAAACCTCCATTCTATGACTTCACACACCTCCATTCTGTGACTTTACACACCTCCATTGTCTGACTTCACACACCTCCATTCTGTGACTTCACACACCTCCATTCTATGACCTCACACACCTCCTTTTTATGACTTCGCACACCTGCATTGTGACTTCACACACCTCCATTCTATGAGTTCACACACCTCCATTCTGACTTCACACACCTCCATTCCATGACTTCACACACCTCCATTCGATGAATTGACACACCTCCATTCTTTGACTTCATGCACCTCCATTCTATGAGTTCACACACCTCCATTCTGTGACTTCACACACCTTTATTATTTGACTTCACACACCTCCATTCTTTGACTTCACACACCTCCATTCCATGACTTCACACACCTCCATTCTATGAGTTCACACACCTCTATTCTATGAGTTCACACAACTCCATTTTGACTTCACACACCTCCATTCTTTGACTTCATACCCCTTCATTCTCACTTCAGAAACATCCATTCTATGACTTCACGCACCTCCATTCTATGACTTCAGAAACCTCCGTTCTGTGACCACACACCTCCATTCTGAGTTCCCACACCTCCATTCTGTGACTTCACCCACCTCCATCCTGACTTCACACACCTCCATTCTGACTTCACAAACCTCAATTCTTTGACTTCACACACCTCCATTCTATGATTTCACACACTTCCATTCTGTGAATTCACACACCTCCATTCTATGACTTCACACACCTCATTTCTGAGTTGACACACCTCCATTCTGTGATTTCACACACCTCCAATTTGACTTCACACACCCCCATTCTAAGACTTCACACAGCCCCATTGTGACTTCACACACTCCATTCTATGACTTACCACACCTCCACTCTGTGACTTCACACACCTCCATTCTGAGTTCACAAACCTCCATTCTGTGACTTAACGCACCTTCATTCTGTGACTTCACCCACCTCCATTCTATGAGTTCACACACCTCCATTCTATGCCTTCACACACCTCCAGTCTTTGACTTCACACCCCTCCATGCTGTGACTTCACACACCTCCATTCTATAACTTCACACACCTCCATTGTGACTTCCCACACCTCCAATGTGAGTTCACACACCTCCGTTCTGACTTCACACACTTCCATTCTATGACTTCACACACCTCCATTCTGTGACTTCACACACCTCCATTCTGAGTTCACACACCTCCATTCTGTGACTTCACACACCTCCATTCTGACTTCACACAGCTCCATTCTATGACTTCACACACCTCCATTCTGTGCCTTCACACACCTCCATTCTATGACTTAACACACCTTCATTCTTACTTAACAAACATCCATTCTGTGACTTCACACACCTTCATTCTATGATTTCACACACCTCGATTCTATAACTTCACACACCTCCATTCTGTGACTTCACACACCTCAATTCTGTGACTTCACACACCTCCATTATGACTTCACACACCTCCATTCTATGACTTCACACACCTCCATTTTATGACTTCACACACCTCAATTCTGTGACTTCACACACCTCCCTTCTGAGTTCACACACCTCCATTCTGTGACTTCACACACCTCCAATCTGTCTTCACACAGGTCCTTTCTATGACTTCACACACCTCCATTCTGTGACTTCACACACCTCCATTCTATGACTTCACACACCTCCATTCTGTGACTTCGCACACCTCCATTCTGACTTCACACAGCTCCATTCTCTGACTTCCCACACCTCCATTCTATGATTTCACACACCTCCATTCTATGACTTCACACACCTCCATTCTGTAAATTCACACACCTCCATTCTGAGTTCAAACACCTCCGTTCTCTGACTTAACACACCTCAATTCTGTGACTTCACACACCTCCATTCTGAGTTGACACACCTCCATTCTGTGACTTCACACACCTCCATTCAGACTTCACACAGCTCCATTCTATGACTTCACACACCTCCATTCTGTGCCTTCACACACCTCCATTCTATGACTTAACACACCTTCATTCTTACTTAACAAACATCCATTCTATGACTTCACACACCTCCATTCTATGACTTCACACACCTCCATTCTATGACTTCACACACCTCCATTCTGTGACTTCACACACCTCCATTCTATGAGTTCACACACCTCCATTCTGACTTCACACACCTCCATTCTATGACTTCACACACCTCAATTCTGTGACTTCACACAGCTCCAATCTGACTTCACACAGCTCAATTCTATGACTTCACACACCTCCATTCTGTGCCTTCACACACCTCCATTCAGACTTCACACAGCTCCATTCTATGACTTCACACACCTCCATTCTGTGACTTCACACACCTCCATTCAGACTTCACACAGCTCCATTCTATGACTTCACACACCTCCATTCTGTGCCTTCACACACCTCCATTCTATGACTTAACACACCTTCGTTCTTACTTAACAAACATCCATTCTATGACTTCACACACCTCAATTCTGTGACTTCACACAGCTCCAATCTGACTTCACACAGCTCAATTCTATGACTTCACACACCTCCATTCTGTGACTTCACATACCTCCATTCTATGACTTCACACACCTCCATTGTGACTTCACACACCTCCATTCTATGAGTTCACACACCTCCATTCTGACTTCACACACCTCCATTCTCTGACTTCACACACCTCCATTCTGACTTCACACACCTCCATTCTCTGACTTCACACACCTCCATTCTGACTTCACACACCTCCATTCTATGACTTCACACACCTCCATTCTGTGACTTCACATACCTCCATTCTATGACTTCACACACCTCCATTGTGACTTCACACACCTCCATTCTATGAGTTCACACACCTCCATTCTGACTTCACACACCTCCATTTGTGACTCTACACACCTCCTTTTTGACTTCACACACCTCCATTCTGTGACTTCACACACCTCCATTCTATGACTTGACACAACTACATTCTGACTTCACTCACCTCCATTCTGTGATTTCACACACCTCCATTCTGTGACTTCACACACCTTTATTGTTTGACTTCACTCACCTCCATTCTTTGACTTAACACACCTCCATTCCATGACTTCACACACTTCCATTCTATGAGTTCACACACCTCCATTCTATGAGTTCACACACCTCCATTTTGACTTCATAAACCTCCATTCTATGACTTCACACACCTTCATTCTTACTTCAGAAACATCCATTCTATGACTTCACGCACTTCCATTCTTTGACTTCACACACCTCATTTCTGAGTTGACACAACTCCATTCTGTGAATTCAGACACCTCCAAATTGATCTCACACACCCCCATTCTATGACTTCACATATCTCCATTTTATGAGTTCACACACCTCCATTTTGACTTCACACACCTCCATTCTATGACTCCACACACCTTCATTCTACTTCAGAAACATCCATTGTATGACTTCACACACCTCCATTGTATGACTTCACAAACCTCCATTCTGTGACTTCACACACCTCCATTCCGAGTTCACACACCTTAATTCCGTGACTTCACACACCTCAATTCTCACTTCATACACCTCCATTCTATGACTTCACACAATTCCATTCTATGACTTCACACACCTCCGTTCTTTGACTTCACACACCTCCATTGTGAGTTCACACACCTCCATTCTGTGACTTCACACACCTCCATTCTGTGACTTCACACACCTCCATTTTGTGACTTCACACACCTCCATTCTATGATTTCTCACACCTCCATTCTATTAATTCACACACCTCCATTCTGTGACTTCACACAACTCCATTCTATAACTTCCCACACCTCCATTCTGTGACTTCACATACCTCCATTCTCAGTTCACAAACCTCGATTCTGTGACTTAACGCACCTTCATTGTGTGACTTCACACACCTCCATTCTATGACTTCACACACCTCCATTCTATGACTTCACACACCTCCATTCTACGACTTCACACAACTCGAGTCTTTGACTTCACACCCCTCCATTCTGTGACTTCACACACCTACATTCTATAACTTCACACACCTCCATTGTGACTTCCCACACCTCCAATCTGAGTTCACACACCTCCGTTCTGACTTCACACACCTCCATTCCATGACTTCACACACCTCCATTCTGTGACTTCACACACCTCAAATCTGTGACTTCACACGCCTCCATTATGACTTCACACACCTCCATTCTATGACTTCACACACCTCCATTCTATGACTTCACACACCTAGATTCTGTGACTTCACACACCTCCATTCTGAGTTCACACACCTCCATTCTGTAACTTCACACACCTCCATTCTGACTTCACAGAGCTCCACAAAATGACTTCACACACCTCCATTCTGTGACTTCGCACACCTCCATTCTGACTTCACACAGCTCCATTCTCTGACTTCCCACACCTCCATTCTATGATTTCACACACCTCCATTCTATGACTTCACACACCTCCATTCGGTAACTTCACACACCTCCATTCTGAGTTCAAACACCTCCGTTCTGTGACTTAACACACCTCCATTCTGTGACTTCACACACCTCCATTCTGAGTTCACACACCTCCATTCTGTGACTTCACACACCTCCATTCTGACTTCACACAGCTCCATTCTATGACTTCACACACCTCCATTCTGTGCCTTCACACACCTCCATTCTATGACTTAACACACCTTCATTCTTACTTACCAAACATCATTTCTATGACTTCACACACCTCCATTCTATGACTTCACAAACCTCCATTCTATGACTTCACACACCTCAATTCTGTGACTTCACACACCTCAATTCTGTGACTTCACACACCTCCATTATGACTTCACACATATCCACTCTATGACTTCACACACCTCCATTCTATGACTTAACACACCTCCATTCTGTGACTTCACACACCTCCATTCTTAGTTCATACACCTCCATTCTGTGACTTCACACACCTCCAATCTGACTTCACACACCTAAATTCTATGACTTCACACACCTCCATTCTGTGACTTCACGCACCTCCATTCTATGACTTCACACACCTCCATTGTGACTTCACACACCTCCATTCTATGAGTTCACACACCTCCATTCTGACTTCACACACCTCCATTCTATGACTTCACACACCTCCATTCTGACTTCACGCACCTCCATTCTATGACTTCACACAACTCCATTCTGACATCACACACCTCCATTCTGTGACTTCACACACCTCCATTATATGACTTCACACACCAACATTCTGTGACTTCACACACCTCCATTCTATGACTTCACACACCTCCATTCTGTGACTTCACACACCTACATTGTGACTTCACAGACCTCCATTCTATGAGTTCACACAAATGCATTGTGAATTCACACACCTCCATTCTATGACTTCACCCACCTCCATTCTGACTTCACACACCTCCATTTTGATTTCACACACCTCAATTCTGTGACTTCACACACCTCCATTCTATGATTTCACACACCTCCATTCTGACTTCACACAGCTCCATTCTATGACTTCACACACCTCCATTCTGTGCCTTCACACACCCCCATTCTATGACTTAACACACCTTCATTCTTACTTAACAAACATCCATTCTATGACTTCACCCACATCCATTCTATGACTTCACACACCTCCATTCTATGACTTCACACACCTCCATTCTGTGACTTCACACACCTGAATTCTGTGACTTCACACACCTCCTTATGACTTCACACACATCCATTCTATGACTTCACACACCTCCATTCTATGACTTCACACACCTCCATTCTGTGACTTCACACACCTCCATTCTAAGTTCACACACCTCCATTCTGTGACTTCACACACCTCCAATCTGACTTCACACAGCTTCATTCTATGACTTCACACACCTCCATTCTGTGACTTCACACACCTCCATTCTATGACTTCACACACCTCCATTGTGACTTCACACACCTCCATTCTATGAGTTCACAGACCACCATTCTGACTTCACACACCTCCATTCTATGACTTCACACACATCCATTCTGACTTCACATACCTCCATTCTATGACTTCACTCAAATCCTTTCTGACTTCACACACCTCCATTCTGTGACTTCACACACCTCCTTTCCATGACTTCACACACCTTCATTCTTACTTAACAAACATCCTTTCTATGACTTCACAAACCTCCATTCTATGACTTCACACACCTCCATTCTATGACTTCACACACCTCAATTCTGTGACTTCACACACCTCAATTCTTTGACTTCACACACCTCCATTATGACTTCACACACCTCCATTCTGTGACTTCACACACCTCCAATTTGACTTCACACAGCTCCATTCTATGTCTTCACACACCTCCATTCTGTGACTTCACACACCTCCATTCTATGACTTCACACACCTCCATTGTGACTTCACACACCTCCATTCTATGAGTTCACACACCTCCATTCTGACTTCACACACCTCCATTCTATGATTTCACACACCTCCATTCTGACTTCACACACCTCCATTCTATGACTTCACACAACTCCATTCTGACTTCACACACCTCCATTCTGTGACTTCACACACCTCCATTCTATGACTTCACACACCTCCATTCTGTGACTTCACACAACTCCTTTCTGAGTTGACACACCTCCATTCTATGACTTCACACACCTCCAATCTGACTTCACACACCTCCATTCTATGACTTCACACACCTCCATTCTGTGACTTCACACCCCTCCTTTCTGAGTTGACACACCTCCATTCTATGACTTCACACACCTCCAATCTGACTTCACACACCTCCATTCTTTAACTTCACACACTTCCATTCTGTGACTTCAAAAACCTCCATTCTATGACTTCACACACCTCCATTGTGACTTCACACACCATCATTCTATGAGTTCACACACCGCCATTCTGACTTCACTCACCTCCATTCTATGGCTTCACACAGCTCCATTCTGACTTCACACAGCTCCATTCTATGACTTCGCACACATCTATTCTGACTTCACACACCTCCATTCTGTGACTTCACACACCTCCATTCTGATTTCACACCCTCCATTCTCTGACGTCAAACACCTCCATTCTGTGACTTCACACACCCCCATTCTATGATTTCACACACCTCCATTCTATGACTTCACACACCTCCATTCTGTGACTTCACACACCTCCATTCTGAGTTCACACACCTCCATTTTGTGATTTCACACACCTCCATTCTGTGACTTCACACACCTCTATTCTATGACTTCACACACCTAAATTCTATGACTTCACAAACCTCCATTCTATGACTTCACACACCTCCATTCTGTGACTTTACACACCTCCATTGTCTGACTTCACACACCTCCATTCTGTGACTTCACACACCTCCATTCTATGACCTCACACACCTCCTTTCTATGACTTCGCACACCTGCATTGTGACTTCACACACCTCCATTCTATGAGTACACACACCTCCATTCTGACTTCACACACCTCCATTCTATGACTTCACACACCTCCATTCTGACTTCACACACCTCCTTTCTATGACTTCGCACACATGCATTGTGACTTCACACACCTCCATTCTATGAGTTCACACACCTCCTTTCTGACCTCACACACCTCCATTCCATGACTTCACACACCTCCATTCGATGAATTGACACACCTCCATTCTTTGACTTCATGCACCTCCATTCTATGAGTTCACACACCTCCATTCTGTGACTTCACACACCTTTATTATTTGACTTCACACACCTCCATTCTTTGACTTCACACACCTCCATTCCATGACTTCACACACCTCCATTCTATGAGTTCACACACCTCTATTCCATGAGTTCACACAACTCCATTTTGACTTCACACACCTCCATTCTTTGACTTCATACCCGTTCATTCTCACTTCAGAAACATCCATTCTATGACTTCACGCACCTCCATTCTATGACTTCAGAAACCTCCGTTCTGTGACCACACACCTCCATTCTGAGTTCCCACACCTCCATTCTGTGACTTCACCCACCTCCATCCTGACTTCACACACCTCCATTCTGACTTCACAAACCTCAATTCTTTGACTTCACACACCTCCATTCTATGATTTCACACACTTCCATTCTGTGAATTCACACACCTCCATTCTATGACTTCACACACCTCATTTCTGAGTTGACACACCTCCATTCTGTGATTTCACACACCTCCAATTTGACTTCACACACCCCCATTCTAAGACTTCACACAGCCCCATTGTGACTTCACACACTCCATTCTATGACTTACCACACCTCCACTCTGTGACTTCACACACCTCCATTCTGAGTTCACAAACCTCCATTCTGTGACTTAACGCACCTTCATTCTGTGACTTCACCCACCTCCATTCTATGAGTTCACACACCTCCATTCTATGCCTTCACACACCTCCAGTCTTTGACTTCACACCCCTCCATGCTGTGACTTCACACACCTCCATTCTATAACTTCACACACCTCCATTGTGACTTCCCACACCTCCAATGTGAGTTCACACACCTCCGTTCTGACTTCACACACTTCCATTCTATGACTTCACACACCTCCATTCTGTGACTTAACACACCTCCATTCTGTGACTTCACACACCTCCATTCTGAGTTCACACACCTCCATTCTGTGACTTCACACACCTCCATTCTGACTTCACACAGCTCCATTCTATGACTTCACACACCTCCATTCTGTGCCTTCACACACCTCCATTCTATGACTTAACACACCTTCATTCTTACTTAACAAACATCCATTCTGTGACTTCACACACCTCCTTTCTATGATTTCACACACCTCGATTCTATAACTTCACACACCTCCATTCTGTGACTTCACACACCTCAATTCTGTGACTTCACACACCTCCATTATGACTTCACACACCTCCATTCTATGACTTCACACACCTCCATTTTATGACTTCACACACCTCAATTCTGTGACTTCACACACCTCCCTTCTGAGTTCACACACCTCCATTCTGTGACTTCACACACCTCAAATCTGTCTTCACACAGGTCCTTTCTATGACTTCACACACCTCCATTCTGTGACTTCACACACCTCCATTCTATGACTTCACACACCTCCATTCTGTCACTTCGCACACCTCCATTCTGACTTCACACAGCTCCATTCTATGACTTCCCACACCTCCATTCTATGATTTCACACACTTCCATTCTATGACTTCACACACCTCCATTCTGTAAATTCACACACCTCCATTCTGAGTTCAAACACCTCCGTTCTCTGACTTAACACACCTCAATTCTGTGACTTCACACACCTCCATTCTGAGTTGACACATCTCCATTCTGTGACTTCACACACCTCCATTCAGACTTCACACAGCTCCATTGTATGACTTCACACACCTCCATTCTGTGCCTTCACACACCTCCATTCTATGACTTAACACACCTTCATTCTTACTTAACAAACATCCATTCTATGACTTCACACACCTCCATTCTATGACTTCACACACCTCCATTCTATGACTTCACACACCTACATTCTGTGACTTCACACACCTCCATTCTATGAGTTCACACACCTCCATTCTGACTTCACACACCTCCATTCTATGACTTCACACACCTCAATTCTGTGACTTCACACAGCTCCAGTCTGACTTCACACAGCTCAATTCTATGACTTCACACACCTCCATTCTGTGCCTTCACACACCTCCATTCAGACTTCACACAGCTCCATTCTATGACTTCACACACCTCCATTCTCTGACTTCACACACCTCCATTCAGACTTCACACAGCTCCATTCTATGACTTCACACACCTCCATTCTGTGCCTTCACACACCTCCATTCTATGACTTAACACACCTTCATTCTTACTTAACAAACATCCATTCTATGACTTCACACACCTCAATTCTGTGACTTCACACAGCTCCAATCTGACTTCACACAGCTCAATTCTATGACTTCACACACCTCCATTCTGTGACTTCACACACCTCCATTCTATGACTTCACACACCTCCATTGTGACTTCACACACCTCCATTCTATGAGTTCACACACCTCCATTCTGACTTCACACACCTCCATTCTCTGACTTCACACACCTCCATTCTGACTTCACACACCTCCATTCTATGACTTGACACAACTACATTCTGACTTCACACACCTCCATTCTGTGACTTCACACACCTCCATTCCATGGCTTCACACACCTCTATTCGATGACTTCACACACCTCCATTCTTTGACTTTACACACCTCCATTCTATGAGTTCACACACCTCCATTTGTGACTCTACACACCTCCTTTTTGACTTCACACACCTCCATTCTGTGACTTCACACACCTCCATTCTATGACTTGACACAACTACATTCTGACTTCACACACCTCCATTCTGTGATTTCACACACCTCCATTCTGTGACTTCACACACCTTTATTGTTTGACTTCACTCACCTCCATTCTTTGACTTAACACACCTCCATTCCATGACTTCACACACTTCCATTCTATGAGTTCACACACCTCCATTGTATGAGTTCACACACCTCCATTTTGACTTCATACACCTCCATTCTATGACTTCACACACCTTCATTCTTACTTCAGAAACATCCATTCTATGACTTCACGCACTTCCATTCTATGACTTCACACACCTCATTTCTGAGTTGACACAACTCCATTCTGTGAATTCAGACACCTCCAAATTGACCTCACACACCCCCATTCTATGACTTCACACATCTCCATTTTATGAGTTCACACACCTCCATTTTGACTTCACACACCTCCATTCTATGACTCCACACACCTTCATTCTACTTCAGAAATATCCATTGTATGACTTCACACACCTCCATTGTATGACTTCACAAACCTCCATTCTGTGACTTCACACACCACCATTCAGAGTTCACACACCTTAATTCCGTGACTTCACACACCTCAATTCTCACTTCATACACCTCCATTCTATGACTTCACACAATTCCATTCTATGACTTCACACACCTCCATTCTTTGACTTCACACACCTCCATTGTGAGTTCACACACCTCCATTCTGTGACTTCACACACCTCCATTCTGTGACTTCACACACCTCCATTTTGTGACTTCACACACCTCCATTCTATGATTTCTCACACCTCCATTCTATTAATTCACACACCTCCATTCTGTGACTTCACACAACTCCATACTATAACTTCCCACACCTCCATTCTGTGACTTCACACACCTCCATTCTGAGTTCACAAACCTCGATTCTGTGACTTAACGCACCTTCATTGCGTGACTTCACACACCTCCATTCTATGACTTCACACACCTCCATTCCATGGCTTCACACACCTCTATTCGATGACTTCACACACCTCCATTCTTTGACTTTACACACCTCCATTCTATGAGTTCACACACCTCCATTTGTGACTCTACACACCTCCTTTTTGACTTCACACACCTCCATTCTGTGACTTCACACACCTCCATTCTATGACTTGACACAACTACATTCTGACTTCACACCCCTCCATTCTGTGACTTCACACACCTCCATTCTATAACTTCACACACCTCCATTGTGACTTCCCACACCTCCAATCTGAGTTCACACAGCTCCGTTCTGACTTCACACACCTCCATTCCATGACTTCACACACCTCCATTCTGTGACTTCACACACCTCAAATCTGTGACTTCACACGCCTCCATTATGACTTCACACACCTCCATTCTATGACTTCACACACCTCCATTCTATGACTTCACACACCTAGATTCTGTGACTTCACACACCTCCATTCTGAGTTCACACACCTCCATTGTGTAACTTCACACACCTCCATTCTGACTTCACAGAGCTCCACAAAATGACTTCACACACCTCCATTCTGTGACTTCGCACACCTCCATTCTGATTTCACACAGCTCCATTCTCTGACTTCCCACACCTCCATTCTATGATTTCACACACCTCCATTCTATGACTTCACACACCTCCATTCGGTAACTTCACACACCTCCATTCTGAGTTCAAACACCTCCGTTCTGTGACTTAACACACCTCCATTCTGTGACTTCACACACCTCCATTCTGAGTTCACACACCTCCATTCTGTGACTTCACACACCTCCATTCTGACTTCACACAGCTCCATTCTATGACTTCACACACCTCCATTCTGTGCCTTCACACACCTCCATTCTATGACTTAACACACCTTCATTCTTACTTAACAAACATCCTTTCTATGACTTCACACACCTCCATTCTATGACTTCACACACCTCCATTCTATGACTTCACACACCTCAATTCTGTGACTTCACACACCTCAATTCTGTGACTTCACACACCTCCATTATGACTTCACACATATCCACTCTATGACTTCACACACCTCCATTCTATGACTTAACACACCTCCATTCTGTGACTTCACACACCTCCATTCTTAGTTCATACACCTCCATTCTGTGACTTCACACACCTCCAATCTGACTTCACACACCTAAATTCTATGACTTCACACACCTCCATTCTGTGACTTCACGCACCTCCATTCTATGACTTCACACACCTCCATTGTGACTTCACACACCTCCATTCTATGAGTTCACACACCTCCATTCTGACTTCACACACCTCAATTCTATGACTTCACACACCTCCATTCTGACTTCACGCACCTCCATTCTATGACTTCACACAACTCCATTCTGACATCACACACCTCCATTCTGTGACTTCACACACCTCCATTATATGACTTCACACACCAACATTCTGTGACTTCACACACCTCCATTCTATGACTTCACACACCTCCATTCTGTGACTTCACACACCTACATTGTGACTTCACAGACCTCCATTCTATGAGTTCACACAAATGCATTGTGAATTCACACACCTCCATTCTATGACTTCACCCACCTCCATTCTGACTTCACACACCTCCATTTTGATTTCACACACCTCAATTCTGTGACTTCACACACCTCCATTCTATGATTTCACACACCTCCATTCTGACTTCACACAGCTCCATTCTATGACTTCACACACCTCCATTCTGTGCCTTCACACACCCCCATTCTATGACTTAACACACCTTCATTCTTACTTAACAAACATCCATTCTATGACTTCACCCACATCCATTCTATGACTTCACACACCTCCATTCTATGACTTCACACACCTCCATTCTGTGACTTCACACACCTGAATTCTGTGACTTCACACACCTCCTTATGACTTCACACACATCCATTCTATGACTTCACACACCTCCATTCTATGACTTCACACACCTCCATTCTGTGACTTCACACACCTCCATTCTAAGTTCACACACCTCCATTCTGTGACTTCACACATCTCCAATCTGACTTCACACAGCTTCATTCTATGACTTCACACACCTCCATTCTGTGACTTCACACACCTCCATTCTATGACTTCACACACCTCCATTGTGACTTCACACACCTCCATTCTATGAGTTCACAGACCACCATTCTGACTTCACACACCTCCATTCTATGACTTCACACACATCCATTCTGACTTCACATACCTCCATTCTATGACTTCATACAAATCCTTTCTGACTTCACACACCTCCATTCTGTGACTTCACACACCTCCTTTCCATGACTTCACACACCTTCATTCTTACTTAACAAACATCCTTTCTATGACTTCACACACCTCCATTCTATGACTTCACACACCTCCATTCTATGACTTCACACACCTCAATTCTGTGACTTCACACACCTCAATTCTTTGACTTCACACACCTCCATTATGACTTCACACACATCCATTCTATGACTTCACACACCTCCATTCTATGACTTAACACACCTCCATTCTGTGACTTCACACACCTCCATTCTGAGTTCACACACCTCCATTCTGTGACTTCACAAACCTCCAATCTGACTTCACACACCTAAATTCTATGACTTCACACACCTCCATTCTGTGACTTCACGCACCTCCATTCTATGACTTCACACACCTCCATTGTGACTACACAAACCTCCATTCTATGAGTTCACACAAATCCTTTCTGACTTCACAAACCTCCAATCTGACTTCACACACCTAAATTCTATGACTTCACACACCTCGATTCTTTGACTTCACACACCTCCATTCTATGACTTAACACACCTTCATTCTTACTTAACAAACATCCATTCTATGACTTCACACACCTCCATTCTGTGACTTCACACACCTCCATTCTATATCTTCACACACCTCCATTCTATGATTTCTCACACCTCCATTCTATTAATTCATACACCCCCATTCTGCGACTTCACACAACTCCATTCTATAACTTCCCACACCTCCATTCTGTGACTTCACACACCTCCATTCTGACTTCACACACCTCCATTCTATAACTTCACACACCTCCATTGTGACTTCCCACACCTCCAATCTGAGTTCACACACCTCCGTTCTGACCTCACACACCTCCATTCTATGACTTCACACACCTCCATTCTGTGACTTCACACACCTCAACTCTGTGACTTCACACTCCTCCATTATGACTTCACACACCTACATTCTGTGACTTCACACACCTAGATTCTGTGACTACACACACCTCCATTCTGAGTTCACACACCTCCATTCTGTGACTTCACACACCTCCATTCTGACTTCACACACCTCCATAAAATGACTTCACACATCTCCATTCTGTGACTTCGCACACCTCCATTCTGACTTCACACAGCTCCATTCTCTGACTTCCCACACCTCCATTCTATGATTTCACACACCTCCATTCTATGAGTTCACACACCTCCATTCTGTGACTTCACACACCTCCATTCTGAGTTCAAACACCTCCGTTCTGTCACTTAACACACCTCCATTCTGTGATTTAACACACCTCCATTCTGAGTTCACACACCTCCATTCTGTGACTTCACACACCTCCATTCTGACTTCACACACCTCCATTCTGTGCTTTCACACACCTCCATTCTATGACTTAACACACCTTCATTCTTACTTAACAAACATCCATCCTATGACTTCACACACCTCGATTCTATGACTTCACACACCTCCATTCTACGACTTCACACACCTCCATTCTGTGACTTGACACATCTCAATTCTGTGACTTCACACACCTCCATTATGACTTCACACACATCCATTCTATGACTTCACACACCTCCATTCCATGACTTCACACACCTCCATTCTGTGACTTCACACACCTCCATTCTGAGTTCAAACACATCCATTCTGTGACTTCACACACCTCCAATCTGACTTCACACAGCTCCATTATATGACTTCACACACCTCCATTCTGTGCCTTCACACACCTCCATTCTATGACTTAACACACCTTCATTCTTACTTAACAAACATCCATTCTATGACTTCACACACCTCCATTCTATGACTTCACACACCTCCATTCTATGACTTCACACACCTGCATTCTGTGACTTCACGCACCTCCATTATGACTTCACACACATCCATTCTATGACTTCACACACCTCCATTCTATGACTACACACACCTCCATTCTGTGACTTCACACACCTCCATTCTGAGTTCACACACCTCCATTCAGTGACTTCACAAACCTCCAATCTGACTTCACACACCTCCATTCTATGACTTCACACACCTCCATTCTGTGACTTCACACACCTCCATTCTGAGTTCAAACACTTCCGTTCTGTGACTTAACACACCTCCATTCTGTGACTTCACACACCTCCACTCTGAGTTGACACACCTCCATTCTGTGAATTCACACACCTCCATTCAGACTTCACACAGCTCCATTCTATGACTTCACACACCTCCATTCTGTGACTTCACACACCTCCATTCTATGACTTCACACACCTCCATTCTGACTTCACACACCTCCATTCTATGACTTCACACACCTCCATTCTGACTTCACACACCTCCATTCTATGACTTCACACAACTTCATCTGACTTCACACACCTCCATTCCATGACTTCACACACCTCCATTCTATGAATTCACACACCTCCATTCTTTGACTTCATGCACCTCCATTCTATGAGTTCACACACCTCCATTCTGTGACTTCACACACCTTTATTATTTGACTTCACACACCTCCATTCTTTGACTTCACACACCCCCATTCCATGACTTCACACACCTCCATTCTATAAGTTCACACACCTCTATTCTATGAGTTCCCACACCTCCATTTTGACTTCACACACCTCCATTCTTTGACTTCATACCCCTTCATTCTCACTTCAGAAACATCCATTCTATGACTTCACGCACCTCCATTCTATGACTTCAGAAACCTCCGTTCTGTGACCACACACCTCCATTCTGAGTTCCCACACCTCCATTCTGTGACTTCACCCACCTCCATCCTGACTTCACACACCTCCATTCTGACTTCACAAACCTCAATTCTTTGACTTCACACACCTCCATTCTATGATTTCACACACTTCAATTCTGTGAATTCACACACCTCCATTCTATGACTTCACACACCTCATTTCTGAGTTGACACACCTCCATTATGTGATTTTACACACCTCCAATTTGACTTAACACACCCCTATTCTATGACTTCCCACAGCCCCATTGTGACTTCAAACACTCCATTCTACGACTTCCCACACCTCCATTCTGAGTTCACAAACCTCCATTCTGTTACTTAACGCACCTTCATTCTGTGACTTCACACACCTCCATTCTATGAGTTCAGAAACCCCCATTCTATGACTTCACACACCTCCAGTCCTTGACTTCACACCCCTCCATTCTGTGACTTCACAAACCTCCATTCTGAGTTCACACCTCCATTGTGCCTTCCCACACCACCCATGTGAGTTCACACACCTCCGTTCTGACTTCACACACTTCCATTCTATGACTTCACACACCTCCATTCTGTGACTTCACACACCTCCAATCTCAGTTCACACACCTCCATTCTGTGACTTCACACACCTCCATTCTGACTTCACACAGCTCCATTCTATGACTTCACACACCTCCATTCTGTGCCTTCACACACCTCCATTCTATGACTTAACACACCTTCATTCTTACTTAAAAAAATCCATTCTGTGACTTCACACACCTCCATTCTATGATTTCACAAACCTCCATTCTATGAGTTCACACACCTCCATTCTGTGACTTCACACACCTCAATTCTGTGACTTCACACACCTCCATTATGACTTCACACACATCCATTCTCTGACTTCACACACCTCCATTTTATGACTTCACACACCTCAATTCTGTGACTTCACACACCTCCATTCTGAGTTCACACACCTCCATTCTGTGACTTCACACACCTCCAATCTGTCTTCACACAGCTCCATTCTATGACTTCACACACCTCCATTCTGTGACTTCACACACCTCCATTCTATGACTTCACACACCTCCATTCTGTGACTTCACACACCTCCATTCTGAGTTCAAACACCTCCGTTCTGTGACTTAATACACCTCCATTCTGTGACTTCACACACCTCCATTCTGAGTTGACACACCTCCATTCTGTGACTTCACAAACCTCCATTCAGTCTTCACACAGCTCTATTCTATGACTTCACACACCTCCATTCTGTGCCTTCACGCACCTCCATTCTATGACTTAACACACCTTCATTCTTACTTAACAAATATCCATTCTATGACTTCACACACCTCCATTCTATGACTTCACACACCTCCATTCTGTGACTTCACACACCTCCATTCTGAGTTCACACACCTCAATTCTGTGACTTCACACACCTCTAATCAGACTTCACACAGCTCAATTCTATGACTTCACACACCGCCATTCTGTGACTTCACACACCTCCATTCTATGACTTCACACACCTCTATTGTGACTTCACACACATCCTTTCTATGAGTTCACACACCTCCATTCTGACTTCACACTCCTCCATTCTATGACTTGACACAACTACATTCTGACTTCACACACCTCCATTCTGTGACTTCACACACCTTCATTCCATGGCTTCACACACCTCCATTCTGTGACTTCACACACCTCCATTCTGACTTCACACAACTCCATAAAATGACTTCACACACCTCCATTCGGTAACTTCACACACCTCCATTCTGAGTTCAAACACCTCCGTTCTGAGTACACACACCTCCATTCTGTGACTTCACACACCTCCAATCTGTCTTCATACAGCTCCATTCTATGACTTCACACACCTCCATTCTGTGACTTCACACACCTCCATTCTATGACTTCACACATCTCCATTCTGTGACTTCGCACGCCTCCATTCTGACTTCACACAGCTCCATTCTCTGACTTCCCACACCTCCATTTATGACTTCACACACCTCCATTCTATGACTTCACACACCTCAATTCTGTGACTTCACACACCTCCATTCTGAGTTGAAACACCTCCGTTTTGTGACTTAACACACCTCCATTCTGTAACTTCACACACCTCCATTCTGAGTTGACACACCTCCATTCTGTGACTTCACACACCTCCATTCAGACTTCACACAGCTCCATTCTATGACTTCACACACCTCCATTCTGTGCCTTCACAAACCTCCATTCTATGACTTCACACACCTCCATTCTATGACTTCACACACCTCCATTCTGTGACTTCACACACCTCCATTCTGAGTTCACACACCTCAATTCTGTGACTTCACACACCTCCAATCTGACTTCACTCAGCTCAATTCTATGACTTCACACACCTCCATTCTGTGACTTCACACACCTACATTCTATGACTTCACACACCTCCATTGTGACTTCACACACCTCCATTCTATGAGTTCACACACCTCCATTCTGACTTCACACACCTCCATTCTATGACTTCACACACCTCCATTCTGACTGCACATACCTCCATTCTATGACTTGACACAACTCCATTCTGACTTCACACACCTCCATTCTTTGACTTCACACACCTCCATTCCATGGCTTCACACACCTCCATTCGATGACTTCACACACCTCCATTCTTTGACTTTTCACACCTTCATTCTCTGAGTTCACACACCTCCATTTGGAATCTACACACCACTTTTTTGACTTCACACACCTCCATTCTGTGATTTCACACACCTCCATTCTGTGACTTCACACACCTTTATTGTTTGACTTCACATACCTCCATTCTTTGACTTTACACACCTCCATTCCATGACTTCACACACCTCCATTCTATGAGTTCACACACCTCCCTTCTATGAGTTCACACACCTCCATTTTGACTTCACACACCTCCATTCTATGACTTCACACACCTTCATTCTTACTTCAGATACATCCATTCTATGACTTCACGCACTTCCATTCTATGACTACATACACCTCATTTCTGTGTTGACACACGACCATTCTGTGAATTCACATACCTCCAATTTGACCTCACACACCCCCATTCTATGACTTCACACACCCCCATTGTGACTTCACACACTCCATTCTATGAGTTCACACACTTCCATTCTGACTTCACACACCTCCATTCTATGACTTCGCACAGCTGCATTCTGACTTCAGACACCTCCATTTGGGACTTCACACACCACAATCTTGACTTCAAACACCTTCATTCTGTGACTTCACACACCTCCATTCTGTGACTTCACACACCTCCATTTTGACTTCACACACTTCCATTGTTTGACTTAACACACCTGCATTCTCTGACTTCACACACCACCATTTTTTGACCTCACACACCTATATTCTTGGACTTCACACACCTCCATTCCATGACTTCACACATCTCCATTTTATGAGTTCACACACCTCCATTTTGACTTCACACACCTCCATTCTATGAATTCACACACCTTCACTCTACTTCAGAAACATCCATTCTATGACTTCACACACCTCCATTCCATGACTTCACAAACCTCCATTCTGTGACTTCACACACCTCCATTCTGAGTTCACACACCTCAATTCCTTGACTTCACACACCTCAATTCTCACTTCACACACCTCCATTCTATGACTTCACACAATTCCATTCTATGACTTCACACACCTCCATTCTTTGACTTCACACACCTCCATTGTGAGTTCACACACCTCCATTCTGTGACTTCACACACCTCCATTCTATGACTTCACATACCTCCATTCTGTGACTTCACACACCTCCATTCTATGATTTCTCACACCTCCATTCTATTAATTCACACACCTCCATTCTGTGACATCACACAACTCCATTCTATAACTTCCCACACCTCCATTCTATGACTTCACACACCTCCATTCTGTGATTTCACTCACCTCCATTCTGAGTTCACACACCTCCATTCTGTGACTTCACACACCTCCAATCTGACTTCACACAGCTCCATTCTTTGACTTCACACACCTCCATTCTGTGACTTCACACACCTCCATTCTATGACTTCACACACCTCCATTGTGACTTCACACACCTCCACTCTATGAGTTCACACACCTCGATTCTGACTTCACACACCTCCATTCTATGACTTCACACAACTCCATTCTGACGTCACACACCTCAATTCGATGACTTCACACACCTCCATTCTTTGACTTTACACACCTCCATTCTATGAGTTCACACACCTCAATTTGTGACTCTACACACCACCTTATTGACTTCACACACCTCCATTCTGTGATTTCACACACCTCCAATTTGACCTCACACACCCCCATTCTATGACTTCACACACCCCCATTGTGACTTCACACACTCCATTCTATGAGTTCACACACCTCCATTCTGGCTTCACACACCTCCATTCTATGACTTCACACAGCTGCATTCTGACTTCAGACACCTCCATTTGGGACTTCACACACCACAATTTTGACTTCAAACACCTTCATTCTGTGACTTCACACACCTTCATTCTGTGACTTCACACACCTCCATTTTGACTTCACACACTTCCATTCTTTGACTTAACACACCTGCATTCTCTGACTTCACACACCACCATTTTTTGACTTCACACACCTATATTCTTGGACTTCACACACCTCCATTCCATGACTTCACACACCTCCATTTTATGAGTTCACACACCTCCATTTTGACTTCACACACCTCCATTCTATGACTTCACACACCTTCATTCTACTTCAGAAACATCCATTCTATGACTTCACACACCTCCATTCTATGACTTCACAAACCTCCATTGTGTGACTTCACACACCTCCATTCTGAGTTCACACACCTCAATTCCGTGACTTCACACACCTCAATTCTCACTTCACACACCTCCATTCTATGACTTCACACAATTCCATTCTATGACTTCACACACCTCCATTCTTTGACTTCACACACCTCCATTGTGAGTTCACACACCTCCATTCTGTGACTTCACACACCTCCATTCTGTGACTTCACACACCTCCATTCTGTGACTTCACACACCTCCATTCTATGATTTCTCACACCTCCATTCTATTAATTCACACACCTCCATTCTGTGACTTCACACAACTCCATTCTATAACTTCCCACACCTCCATTCTGTGACTTCACACACCTCCATTCTTAGTTCACAAACCTCGATTCTGTGACTTAACGCACCTTCATTGTGTGACTTCACACACCTCCATTCTATGACTTCACACACCTCCATTCTATGACTTCACGCACCTCCATTCTACGACTTCACACACCTCCAGTCTTTGACTTCACACCCCCCCATTCTGTGACTTCACACACCTCCATTCTATAACTTCACACACCTCCATTGTGACTTCCCACACCTCCAATCTGAGTTCACACACCTCCGTTCTGACTTCACACACCTCCATTCCATGACTTCACACACCTCGATTCTGTGACTTCACACACCTAAATTCTGTGACTTCACACGCCTCCATTATGACTTCACACACCTCCATTCTATGACTTCACACACCTCCATTCTATGACTTCACACACCTAGATTCTGTGACTTCACACACCTCCATTCTGAGTTCACACACCTCCATTCTGTGACTTCACACACCTCCATTCTGACTTCACACTCCTCCATTCTCTGACTTCCCACACCTCCATTCTATGATTTCACACACCTCCATTCTATGACTTCACACAACTCCATTCGGTAACTTCACACACCTCCATTCTGAGTTCAAACACCTCCGTTCTGTGACTTAACACACCTCCATTCTGTGACTTCACACACCTCCATTCTGAGTTCACACACCTCCATTCTGTGACTTCACACACCTCCATTCTGACTTCACACAGCTCCATTCTATGACTTCAAACACCTCCATTCTGTGCCTTCACACACCTCCATTCTATGACTTCACACACCTCCATTTTATGACTTCACACACCTAAATTCTGTGACTTCACACACCTCCATTCTGTGTTCACACACCTCCATTCTGTGACTTCACACACCTCCAATCTGTCTTCACACAGCTCCATTCTATGACTTCTCACACCTCCATTCTGTGACTTCACACACCTCCATTCTATGACTTCACACACCTCCATTCTGTGACTTCGCACGCCTCCATTCTGAGTTCACACAGCTCCATTCTCTGACTTCCCACATGTCCATTCTATGATTTCACACACCTCCATTCTATGACTTCACACACCTCCATTCTGTGACTTCACACAGATCCATTCTGAGTTCAAACACCTCCGTTCTGTGACTTAACACACCTCCATTCTGTGACTTCACACACCTCCATTCTGAGTTGACACACCTCCATTGTGTGACTTCACACACCTCCATTCAGACTTCACACAGCTCCATTCTATGATTTCACACACCTCCATTCTGTGCCTTCACACACCTCCATTCTATGACTTCACACACCTCCATTCTATGACTTCACACACCTCCATTCTGTGACTTCACACACCTCCATTCTGAGTTCACACACCTCAATTCTGTGACTTCACACACCTCCAATCTGACTTCACTCAGCTCAATTCTATGACTTCACACACCTCCATTCTGTGACTTCACACACCTCCATTCTATGACTTCACACACCTCCATTGTGACTTCACACACCTCCATTCTATGAGTTCACACACCTCCATTCTGACTTCACACACCTCCATTCTATGACTTCACACACCTCCATTCTGACCTCACACACCTCCATTCTATGACTTGACCCAACTCCATTCTGAATTCACACACCTCCATTCTGTGACTTCACACACCTCCATTCCATGGCTTCACACACCTCCATTCGATGACTTCACACACCTCCATTCTTTGACTTTTCACACCTCCATTCTATGAGTTCACACAACTCCATTTGTGACTCTACACACCACCTTTTTGACTTCACACACCTCCATTCAGTGATTTCACACACCTCCATTCTGTGACTTCACACACCTTTATTGTTTGACTTCACACACCTCCATTCTTTGACTTAACACACCTCCATTCCATGACTTCACACACCTCCATTCTATGAGTTCACACACCTCCATTCTATGAGTTCACACACCTCCATTTTGACTTCACACACCTCCATTCTATGACTTCACACACCTTCATTCTTACTTCAGAGACATCCATTCTATGACTTCACGCACTTCCATTCTATGACTACACACACCTCATTTCTGAGTTGACACACCTCCATTCTGTGAATTCACACACCTCCAATTTGACCTCACACACCCCCATTCTATGACTTCACACACCCCCATTGTGACTTCACACACTCCATTCTATGAGTTCACACACCTCCATTCTGACTTCACAAACCTCCATTCTATGACTTCACACAGCTGCATTCTGACTTCAGACACCTCCATTTTGGACTTCACACACCACAATTTTGACTTCAAACACCTCCATTCTGTGACTTCACACACCTCCATTTTGACTTCACACACTTCCATTCTTTGACTTAACACACCTGCATTCTCTGACTTCACACACAACCATTTATTGCCTTCACACACCTATATTCTTGGACTTCACACACCTCCATTCCATGACTACACATATTCATTTCATGAGTTCACACACCTCCATTTTGACTTCACACACCTCCATTCTATGACTTCACACACCTTCATTCTACTTCAGAAACATCCATTCTATGACTTCACACACCTCCATTCTATGACTTCTCAAACCTCCATTCTGTGACTTCACACACCTCAATTCTGAGTTCACACACCTCATTTCCGTGACTTCACACACCTCAATTCTCACTTCACACACCTCCATTATATGACTTCACACAATTCCATTCTATGACTTCACACACCTCCATTCTTTGACTTCACACACCTCCATTGTGAGTTCACACACCTCCATTCTGTGACTTCACACACCTCCATTCTGTGACTTCACACACCTCCATTCTGTGACTTCACACAGATCCATTCTGAGTTCAAACACCTCCGTTCTGTGACTTAACACACCTCCATTCTGTGACTTCACACACCTCCATTCTGAGTTGACACACCTCCATTGTGTGACTTCACACACCTCCATTCAGACTTCACACAGCTCCATTCTATGATTTCACACACCTCCATTCTGTGCCTTCACACACCTCCATTCTATGACTTCACACAGATCCATTCTGAGTTCAAACACCTCCGTTCTGTGACTTAACACACCTCCATTCTGTGACTTCACACACCTCCATTCTGAGTTGACACACCTCCATTGTGTGACTTCACACACCTCCATTCAGACTTCACACAGCTCCATTCTATGATTTCACACACCTCCATTCTGTGCCTTCACACACCTCCATTCTATGACTTCACACACCTCCATTCTATGACTTCACACACCTCCATTCTGTGACTTCACACACCTCCATTCTGAGTTCACACACCTCAATTCTGTGACTTCACACACCTCCAATCTGACTTCACTCAGCTCAATTCTATGACTTCACACACCTCCATTCTGTGACTTCACACACCTCCATTCTATGACTTCACACACCTCCATTGTGACTTCACACACCTCCATTCTATGAGTTCACACACCTCCATTCTGACTTCACACACCTCCATTCTATGACTTCACACACCTCCATTCTGACCTCACACACCTCCATTCTATGACTTGACCCAACTCCATTCTGAATTCACACACCTCCATTCTGTGACTTCACACACCTCCATTCCATGGCTTCACACACCTCCATTCGATGACTTCACACACCTCCATTCTTTGACTTTTCACACCTCCATTCTATGAGTTCACACAACTCCATTTGTGACTCTACACACCACCTTTTTGACTTCACACACCTCCATTCAGTGATTTCACACACCTCCATTCTGTGACTTCACACACCTTTATTGTTTGACTTCACACACCTCCATTCTTTGACTTAACACACCTCCATTCCATGACTTCACACACCTCCATTCTATGAGTTCACACACCTCCATTCTATGAGTTCACACACCTCCATTTTGACTTCACACACCTCCATTCTATGACTTCACACACCTTCATTCTTACTTCAGAGACATCCATTCTATGACTTCACGCACTTCCATTCTATGACTACACACACCTCATTTCTGAGTTGACACACCTCCATTCTGTGAATTCACACACCTCCAATTTGACCTCACACACCCCCATTCTATGACTTCACACACCCCCATTGTGACTTCACACACTCCATTCTATGAGTTCACACACCTCCATTCTGACTTCACAAACCTCCATTCTATGACTTCACACAGCTGCATTCTGACTTCAGACACCTCCATTTTGGACTTCACACACCACAATTTTGACTTCAAACACCTCCATTCTGTGACTTCACACACCTCCATTTTGACTTCACACACTTCCATTCTTTGACTTAACACACCTGCATTCTCTGACTTCACACACAACCATTTATTGCCTTCACACACCTATATTCTTGGACTTCACACACCTCCATTCCATGACTACACATATTCATTTCATGAGTTCACACACCTCCATTTTGACTTCACACACCTCCATTCTATGACTTCACACACCTTCATTCTACTTCAGAAACATCCATTCTATGACTTCACACACCTCCATTCTATGACTTCTCAAACCTCCATTCTGTGACTTCACACACCTCAATTCTGAGTTCACACACCTCATTTCCGTGACTTCACACACCTCAATTCTCACTTCACACACCTCCATTATATGACTTCACACAATTCCATTCTATGACTTCACACACCTCCATTCTTTGACTTCACACACCTCCATTGTGAGTTCACACACCTCCATTCTGTGACTTCACACACCTCCATTCTGTGACTTCACACACGTCCATTCTGTGACTTCACACACCTCCATTCTATGATTTCTCACACCTCCATTCTATTAATTCCCACACCTCCATTCTGTGACTTCACACAACTCCATTCTATAACTTCCCACACCTCCATTCTGTGACTTCACACACCTCCATTCTGAGTTCACAAACCTCGATTCTGTGACTTAACGCACCTTCATTGTGTGACTTCTCACACCTCCATTCTATGACTTCACACACCTCCATTCTATGACTTCACACACCTAAACTCTACGACTTCACACACCTCCAGTCTTTGACTTCACACGACTCCATTCTGTGACTTCACACACCTCCATTCTATAACTTCACACACCTCCATTGTGACTTCCCACACCTCCAATCTGAGTTCACACACCTCCGATCTGAATTCACACACCTCCATTCTATGACTTCACGCACCTCGATTCTGTGACTTCACACACCTCAATTCTGTGACTTCACACGCCTCCATTATGACTTCACACACCTCCATTCTATGACTTCACACACCTCCATTCTATGACTTCACACACCTAGATTCTGTGACTTCACACACCTCCATTCTGAGTTCACACACCTCCATTCTGTAACTTCACACACCTCCATTCTGACTTCACAGAGCTCCACAAAATGACTTCACACACCTCCATTCTGTGACTTCGCACACCTCCATTCTGACTTCACACAGCTCCATTCTCTGACTTCCCACACCTCCATTCTATGATTTCACACACCTCCATTCTATGACTTCACACACCTCCATTCGGTAACTTCACACACCTCCATTCTGAGTTCAAACACCTCCGTTCTGTGACTTAACACACCTCCATTCTGTGACTTCACACACCTCCATTCTGAGTTCACACACCTCCATTCTGTGACTTCACACACCTCCCTTCTGACTTCACACAGCTCCATTCTATGACTTCACACACCTCCATTCTGTGCCTTCACACACCTCCATTCTATGACTTAACACACCTTCATTCTTACTTAACAAACATCATTTCTATGACTTCACACACCTCCATTCTATGACTTCACACACCTCCATTCTATGACTTCACACACCTCCATTGTGACTTCCCACACCTCCAATCTGAGTTCACACACCTCCGTTCTGACCTCACACACCTCCATTCTATGACTTCACGCACCTCGATTCTGTGACTTCACACACCTCAATTCTGTGACTTCACACGCCTCCATTATGACTTCACACACCTCCATTCTATGACTTCACACACCTCCATTCTATGACTTCACACATCTAGATTCTGTGACTTCACACACCTCCATTCTGAGTTCACACACCTCCATTCTGTGACTTCACACACCTCCATTCTGACTTCACACAACTCCATAAAATGACTTCACACACCTCCATTCTGTGACTTCGCACAGCTCCATTCTGACTTCACACAGCTCCATTCTCTGACTTCCCACACCTCCATTCTATGATTTCACACACCTCCATTCTATGACTTCACACACCTCCATTCGGTAACTTCACACACCTCCATTCTGAGTTCAAACACCTCCGTTCTGTGACTTAACACACCTCCATTCTGTGACTTCACACACCTCCATTCTGAGTTCACACACCTCCATTCTGTGACTTCACACACCTCCATTCTGACTTCACACAGCTCCATTTTATGACTTCACACACCTCCATTCTGTGCCTTCACACACCTGCATTCTATGACTTAACACACCTTCATTCTTACTTAACAAACATCCATTCTATTACTTCACACACCTCCATTCTATGACTTCACACACCTCCATTCTATGACTTCACACACCTCCATTCTGTGACTTCACACACCTCAATTCTGTGACTTCACACACCTCCATTATGACTTCACACACATCCATTCTATGACTTCACACACCTCCATTCTATGACTTCACACACCTCCATTCTGTGACTTCACACACCTCCATTCTGAGTTCACACACCTCCATTCTGTGACTTCACACACCTCCAATCTGACTTTACACAGCTCCATTCTATGACTTCACACACCTCAATTCTGTGACTTCACGCACCTCCATTCTATGACTTCACACACCTCCATTGTGACTTCACACGCGTCCATTCTATGAGTTCACACACCTCCATTCTGACTTCACACACCTCCATTCTATGACTTCACCACCTCCATTCTGACTTCACGCACCTCCATTCTATGACTTCACACAACTCCGTTCTGACTTCACACACTTCCATTCAGTGACTTCACACACCTCCATTATATGACTTCACACACCAACATTCTGTGACTTCACACACCTCCATTCTATGACTTCACACACCTCCATTCTTTGACTTCACACACCTACATTGTGACTTCACAGACCTCCATTCTATGAGTTCCCACAAATGCATTGTGAATTCACACACCTCCATTCTATGACTTCACCCACCTCCATTCTGACTTCACACACCTCCATTCTGATTTCACACACCTCAATTCTGTGACTTCACACACCTCCATTCTATGATTTCACACACCTCCATTCTGACTTCACACAGCTCCATTCTATGACTTCACACACCTCCATTCTGTGCCTTCACACACCTCCATTCTATGACTTAACACACCTTCATTCTTACTTAACAAACATCCATTCAATGAATTCACACACCTCCATTCTATGACTTCACACACCTCCATTCTATGACTTCACACACCTTGATTCTGTGACTTCACACACCTCAATTCTGTGACTTCACACACCTCATTATGACTTCACACACATCCATTCTATGAGTTCACACACCTCCATTCTATGACTTCACACACCTCCATTCTGTGACTTCACACACCTCCATTCTAAGTTCACACACCTAAATTCTGTGACTTCACACACCTCCAATCTGACTTCACACAGCTTCATTCTATGACTTCACACACCTCCATTCTGTGACTTCACACACCTCCATTCTATGACTTCACACACCTCCATTGTGACTTCACACACCTCCATTCTGTGAGTTCACAGACCTCCATTCTGACTTCACACACCTCCATTCTATGACTTCACACACCTCCATTCTGACTTCACACACCTCCATTCTATGACTTCACACAAATCGTTTCTGACTTCACACATCTCCATTCTGTGACTTCACACACCTCCTTTCCATGACTTCACACACCTCCATTCGATGACTTCACACACCTCCATTCTTTGACTTCACACACCTCCATTCTATGAGTTCACACACCTCCATTTGTGACTCTACACACCACATTTTTGACTTCACACACCTCCATTCTTTGATTTCACACACCTCCATTCTATGACTTCACACACCTCTATTCTGTGACTTCACACATCTCAATTCTGTGACTTCACACACCTCCATTATGACTTCACACACATCCATTCTATGACTTCACACACCTCCATTTTATGACTTCACACACCTCAATTCTGTGACTTCACACACCTCCATTCTGAGTTCACACACCTCCATTCTGTGACTTCACACACCTCCAATCTGACTTCATACAGCTCCATTCTATGACTTCACACACCTCCAATCTGTGACTTCACACACCTCCATTCTGAGTTCAAATACCTCCGTTCTGTGACTTAACACACCTCCATTCTGTGACTTCACACACTTCCAATCTGACTTCAGACAGCTCCATTCTATGACTTCACACACCTCCATTCTGTGACTTCACACACCTCCATTATAACTTCACACACATCCATTCTATGACTTCACACACCTCCATTCTATGACTTCACACACCTCCATTCTATGACTTCACACACCTCCATTCTGTGACTTCACACACCTCCATTCTGAGTTCAAACACATCTGTTCTGTCACTTAACACACTTCCATTCTGTGACTTCACACACCTCCATTCTGAGTACACACACCTCCATTCTGTGACGTCACACACCTCCATTCTGACTTCACACAGCTCCATTCTATGACTTCACACACGTCCATTCTGTGCCTTCACACACCTCCATTCTATGACTTAACACACCTTCATTCTAACTTAACAAACATCCATTCTATGACTTCACACACCTCCATTCTGTGACTTCACACACCTCCATTCTATATCTTCACACACCTCCATTCTATGATTTCTCACACCTCCATTCTATTAATTCATACTCCTCCATTCTGCGACTTCACACAATTCCATTCTATAACTTCCCACACCTCCATTCTGTGACTTCACACACCAACATTCTGAGTTCACAAACCTCGATTCTGTGACTTAACGCACCTTCATTGTGTGACTTCACACACCTCCATTCTATGACTTCACACACCTCCATTCTATGACTTCACACACCTCCATTCTACGACTTCACACACCTCCTGTCTTTGACTTCACAACCCTCCATTCTGTGACTTCACACACCTCCATTCTATAACTTCACACACCTCCATTGTGACTTCCCACACCTCCAATCTGAGTTCACACACCTCCGTTCTGACCTCACACACCTCCATTCTATGACTTCACACACCTCCATTCTGTGACTTCACACACCTCAATTCTGTGACTTCACACGCCTCCATTATGACTTCACACACCACCATTCTATGACTTCACACACCTAGATTCTGTGACTACACACACCTCCATTCTGAGTTCACACACCTCCATTCTGTGACTTCACACACCTCCATTCTGACTTCACACAGCTCCATAAAATGACTTCACACACCTCCATTCTGTGACTTCGCACACCTCCATTCTGACTTCACACAGCTCCATTCTCTGACTTCCCACACCTCCATTCTATGATTTCACACACCTCCATTCTATGACTTCACACACCTCCATTCTGTGACTTCACACACTTCCATTCTGAGTTCAAACACCTCCGTTCTGTGACTTAACACACCTCCATTCTGTGACTTCACACACCTCCATTCTGAGTTGACACACCTCCATTCTGTGACTTCACACACCTCCATTCTGACTTCACACAGCTCCATTCTATGACTTCACACACCTCCATTCTGTGCCTTCACACACCTCCATTCTATGACTTAACACACCTTCATTCTTACTTAACAAACATCCATTCTATGACTTCACACACCTCCATTCTGTGACTTCACTCACAGCAATTCTGTGACTTCACACACCTCCATTATGACTTCACACACATCCATTCTATGACTTCACACACCTCCATCCTATGACTTCACACACCTCCATTCTGTGCCTTCACACACCTCCATTCTATGACTTAACACACCTTCATTCTTACTTAACAAACATCCATTCTATGACTTCACACACCTCCATTCTATAACTTCACACACCTCCATTCTATGACTTCACACACCTCCATTCTGTGACTTCACACACCTCAATTCTGTGACTTCACACACCTCCATTATGACTTCACACACATCCATTCTATGACTTCACACACCTCCATTCTATGACTTCACACACCTCCATTCTGTGACTTCACACACCTCCATTCTGAGTTCACACACCTCCATTCTGTGACTTCACACACCTCCAATCTGACTTCACACAGCTCCATTCTATGACTTCACACACCTCCATTCTGTGACTTCACGCACCTCTATTCTATGACTTCACACACCTCCATTGTGACTTCACACACCTCCATTCTATGAGTTCACACACCTCCATTCTGACTTCACACACCTCCATTCTATGACTTCACCACCTCCATTCTGACTTCACGCACCTCCATTCTATGACTTCACACAACTCCATTCTGACTTCACACACCTCCATTCTGTGACTTCACACACCTCCATTATATGACTTCACACACCAACATTCTGTGACTTCAAAAACCTCCATTCTATGACTTCACACACCTCCATTCTGTGACTTCACACACCTACATTTTGACTTCACAGACCTCCATTCTATGAGTTCAGACAAATGCATTGTGAATTCACACACCTCCATTCTATGACTTCACCCACCTCCATTCTGACTTCACACACCTCCATTCTGATTTCACACACCTCCATTCTATGACTTCACACACCTTGATTCTGTGACTTCACACACCTCAATTCTGTGACTTCACACACCTCATTATGACTTCACACACATCCATTCTATGAGTTCACACACCTCCATTCTATGACTTCACACACCTCCATTCTGTGACTTCACACCCCTCCATTCTGAGTTCACACACCTAAATTCTGTGACTTCACACACCTCCAATCTGACTTCACACAGCTTCATTCTATGACTTCACACACCTCCATTCTGTGACTTCACACACCTCCATTCTATGACTTAACACACCTTCATTCTTACTTAACAAACATCCATTCTATGACTTCACACACCTCCATTCTGTGACTTCACACACCTCAATTCTGTGACTTCACACACCTTCATTATGACTTCACACACATCCATTCTATGACTTCACACACCTCCATCCTATGACTTCACACACCTCCATTCTGTGCCTTCACACACCTCCATTCTATGACTTCACACACCTCCATTCTATGACTTCACACACCTAGATTCTGTGACTTCACACACTTCCATTCTGAGTTCACACACCTCCATTCTGTGACTTCACACACCTCCATTCTGACTTCACACAGGTCCATTAAATGACTTCACACACCTCCATTCTGTGACTTCGCACACCTCCATTCTGACTTCACACAGCTCCATTCTCTGACTTCCCACACCTCCATTCTATGATTTCACACACCTCCATTCTTTGCCTTCACACACCTCCATTCGGTAACTTCACACACCTCCATTCTGAGTTCAAACACCTCCGTTCTGTGACTTCACACACCTCCATTCTGTGACTTCACACACCTCCATTCTGACTTCACACAGCTCCATTCTATGACTTCACACACCTCCATTCTGTGCATTCACACACCTGCATTCTATGACTTAACACACCTTCATTCTTACTTAACAAACATCCATTCTATTACGTCACACACCTCCATTCTATGACTTCACACACCTCCATTCTATGACTTCACACACCTCCATTCTGTGACTTCACACACCTCAATTCTGTGACTTCACACACCTCCATTATGACTTCACACACCTCCATTCTATGACTTCACACACCTCCATTCTATGACTTCACACACCTTGATTCTGTGACTTCACACACCTCAATTCTGTGACTTCACAAACCTCATTATGACTTCACACACATCCATTCTATGAGTTCACACACCTCCATTCTATGACTTCACACACCTCCATTCTGTGACTTCACACACCTCCATTCTGAGTTCACACACCTAAATTCTGTGACTTCACACACCTCCAATCTGACTTCACACAGCTTCATTCTATGACTTCCCACACCTCCATTCTGTGACTTTACACACCTCCATTCTATGACTTCACACACCTCCATTGTGACTTCACACACCTCCATTCTATTAGTTCACAGGCCTCCATACTGACTTCACACACCTCCATTCTATGACTTCACACACCTCCATTCTGACTTCACACACCTACATTCTATGACTTCACACAAATCCTTTCTGACTTCACACAACTCCATTCTGTGACTTCACACACCTCCTTTCCATGACTTCACACACCTCCATTCGATGACTTCACACACCTCCATTCTTTGACTTCACACACCTCCATTCTATGAGTTCACATACCTCCATTTGTGACTCTACACACCACATTTTTGACTTCACACACCTCCATTCTGTGATTTCACACACCTCCATTCTATGACTTCACACACCTCTATTCTGTGACTTCACACATCTCAATTTGTGACTTCACACACCTCCATTATGACTTCACACACATCCATTCTATGACTTCACACACCTCCATTTTATGACTTCACACACCTCAATTCTGTGACTTCACACACCTCCATTCTGAGTTCACACACCTCCATTCTGTGACTTCACACACCTCCAATCTGGCTTCACACAGCTCCATTCTATGACTTCACACACCTCCATTCTGTGTCTTCACACACCTCCATTCTGAGTTCAAACACCTCCGTTCTGTGACTTAACACACCTCCATTCTGTGACTTCACACACTTCCAATCTGACTTCAGACAGCTCCATTCTATGACTTCACACACCTCCATTCTGTGACTTCACACACCTCCATTATGACTTCACACACGTCCATTCTATGACTTCACACACCTCCATTCTATGACTTCACACACCTCCATTCTATGACTTCACACACCTCCATTCTGTGACTTCACACACCTCCATTCAGAGTTCAAACACCTCCGTTCTCTCACTTAACACACCTCCATTCTGTGACTTCACACACCTCCATTCTGAGTTCACACACCTCCATTCTGTTACTTCACACACCTCCATTCTGACTTCACACAGCTCAATTCTATGACTTCACACACCTCCATTCTGTGCCTTCACACACCTCCATTCTATGACTTAACACACCTTCATTCTTACTTAACAAACATCCATTCTATGACTTCACACACCTCCATTCTCTGACTTCACACACCTCCATTCTATATCTTCACACACCTCCATTCTATGATTTCTCACACCTCCATTCCATTAATTCATACACCCCCATTCTGCGACTTCACACAACTCCATTCTATAACTTCCCACACCTCCATTCTGTGACTTCACACACCTCCATTCTGAGTTCACAAACCTCGATTCTGTGACTTAACGCACCTTCATTGTGTGACTTCACACACCTCCATTCTATGGCTTCACACACCTCCATTCTATGACTTCACACACCTCCAGTCTTTGACTTCACAACCCTCCATTCTGTGACTTCACACACCTCCATTCTATAATTTCACACACCTCCATTGTGACTTCCCACACCTCCAATCTGAGTTCACACACCTCCGTTCTGACCTCACACACCTCCATTCTATGACTTCACACACCTCCATTCTGTGACTTCACACACCTCAATTCTGTGAATTCACACGCCTCCATTATGACTTCACACACCTCCATTCTATGACTTCACACACCTCCATTCTATGACTTCACACACCTAGATTCTGTGACTACACACACCTCCATTCTGAGTTCAGACACCTCCATTCTGTGACTTCACACACTTCCATTCTTACTTCACACAGCTCCATAAAATGACTTCACACACCTCCATTCTGTGACTTCGCACACCTCCATTCTGACTTCACACAGCTACATTCTCTGACTTCCCACACCTCCATTCTATGATTTCACACACCTCCATTCTATGACTTCACACACCTCCATTCTGTGACTTCACACACCTCCATTCTGAGTTCAAACACCTCCATTCTGTGACTTAACACAACTCCATTCTGTGACTTCACACACCTCCATTCTGAGTTCACACACCTCCATTCTGTGACTTCACACACCTCCATTCTGACTTCACACAGCTCCATTCTATGACTTCACACACCTCCATTCTGTGCCTTCACACACCTCCATTCTATGACTTAACACACCTTCATTCTTACTTAACAAACATCCATTCTATGACTTCACACACCTCCATTCTATGACTTCACACACCTCCATTCTATGACTTCACACACCTCCATTCTGTGACTTCACACACCTCAATTCTGTGACTTCACACAACTCCATTATGAATTCACACACCTCCATTCTATGACTTAACACACCTTCATTCTTACTTAACAAACATCCATTCTATGACTTCACACACCTCCATTCTATGACTTCACAAACCTCCATTCTGTGACTTCACACACCTCCATTCTGTGATTTCACACACCGCAATTCTGTGACTTCACACACCTCCATTTTGACTTCACACACGTCCATTCTATGACTTCACACACCTCCATTCTATGACTTCACACACCTCCATTCTGTGACTTCACACACCTCCATTCTGAGTTCACACACCTCCATTCTGTGACTTCACACATCTCCAATCTCACTTCACACAGCTCCATTCTGTGACTTCACACACCTGCATTCTGTGACTTCACACACCTCCATTCTATGACTTCACACACCTCCAGTGTGACTTCACACACCTCAGTTCTGTGAGATCACACCCCTCCATTCTGACTTCACACACCTCCATTCTATGACTTCACACAACTCAATTCTGACTTCACACACCTCCATTCTGTGACTTCACACAGCTCCATTATATGACTTCACACACCTTCATTCTGTGACTTCACACACCTCCATTCTATGACTTCACACACCTCCATTCTGTGACTTCACACACCTACATTGTGACTTCACACACCTACATTCTATGAGTTCACACAAATGCACTGTGAGTTCACACACCTCCATTCTATGACTTCACACACCTCCATTCTGACTTCACACACCTCCATTCTGATTTCACACACCTCAATTCTGTGACTTCACACAACTCCATTCTATGATTTCACAGACCTCCATTCTATGACTTCACACATCTCCATTCTATGACTTCACACACCTCCTTTCTGAGTTGACACACCTCCATTCTATGACTTCACACACCTCCAATCTGACTTCACACACCTCCATTTTATGACTTCACAAACTTCCATTCTGTGAGTTCAAAAACCTCCATTCTATGACTTCACACACTTCCATTGTGACTTCACACACCATCATTCTATGAGTTCACACACTGCCATTCTGACTTCACTCACCTCCATTCTATGACTTCACACAGCTCCATTCTGACTTCACACAGCTCCATTCTATGACTTCGCACACATCTATTCTGACTTCACTCACCTCCATTCTGTGACTTCACACACCTCCATTCTGATTTCACACACCTCCATTCTCTGACGTCAAACACCTCCATTCTGTGACTTCACACACCTCCATTCTCTGACTTCACACACCTCCATTCTATGACTTCACACACCCCCATGGTGTGACTTCACACACCTCCATTCTATGACTTCACACACCTCCATTCTGTGACTTCAGACACCTCCATTCTGAGTTCACACACCTCCATTTTGTGATTTCACACACCTCCATTCTGTGACTTCACACACCTCCATTCTATGACTTCACACACCTAAATTCTATGACTTCACAAACCTCCATTCTATGACCTCACACACCTCCATTCTGTGACTTCACACACCTCCATTCTATGACTTCACACACCTCCATTCGGTGTCTTCACTCACCTCCATTCTATGACCTCACACACCTCCATTCTAAGACTTCGCACACCTGCATTGTGACTTCACACACCTCCATTCTATGAGTTCACACACCTCCATTCTGACTTCACACACCTCCATTCTATGACTTCACACACCTCCATTCTGACTTCACACACCTCCATTCTATGACTTCACACAACTCCATCTGACTTCACACACCTCCATTCCATGACTTCACACAGCTCCATTCGATGAATTCACATACCTCCATTCTTTGACTTCATGCACCTCCATTCTATGAGTTCACACACCTCCTTTCTGTGACTTCACACACCTTTATTGTTTGACTTCACACACCTCCATTCTTTGACTTCACACACCTCCATTCCATGACTTCACACACCTCCATTCTATGAGTTCACACACCTCCATTCTATGAGTTCACACACCTCCATTTTGACTTCACACACCTCCATTCTTTGACTTCATACACCTTCATTCTCACTTCAGAAACATCCATTCTATGACTTCACGCACCTCCATTCTATGACTTCACACACCTCCATTCTGACTTCACACACCTACATTCTATGACTTCACACAAATCCTTTCTGACTTCACACAACTCCATTCTGTGACTTCACACACCTCCTTTCCATGACTTCACACACCTCCATTCGATGACTTCACACACCTCCATTCTTTGACTTCACACACCTCCATTCTATGAGTTCACATACCTCCATTTGTGACTCTACACACCACATTTTTGACTTCACACACCTCCATTCTGTGATTTCACACACCTCCATTCTATGACTTCACACACCTCTATTCTGTGACTTCACACATCTCAATTTGTGACTTCACACACCTCCATTATGACTTCACACACATCCATTCTATGACTTCACACACCTCCATTTTATGACTTCACACACCTCAATTCTGTGACTTCACACACCTCCATTCTGAGTTCACACACCTCCATTCTGTGACTTCACACACCTCCAATCTGGCTTCACACAGCTCCATTCTATGACTTCACACACCTCCATTCTGTGTCTTCACACACCTCCATTCTGAGTTCAAACACCTCCGTTCTGTGACTTAACACACCTCCATTCTGTGACTTCACACACTTCCAATCTGACTTCAGACAGCTCCATTCTATGACTTCACACACCTCCATTCTGTGACTTCACACACCTCCATTATGACTTCACACACGTCCATTCTATGACTTCACACACCTCCATTCTATGACTTCACACACCTCCATTCTATGACTTCACACACCTCCATTCTGTGACTTCACACACCTCCATTCAGAGTTCAAACACCTCCGTTCTCTCACTTAACACACCTCCATTCTGTGACTTCACACACCTCCATTCTGAGTTCACACACCTCCATTCTGTTACTTCACACACCTCCATTCTGACTTCACACAGCTCAATTCTATGACTTCACACACCTCCATTCTGTGCCTTCACACACCTCCATTCTATGACTTAACACACCTTCATTCTTACTTAACAAACATCCATTCTATGACTTCACACACCTCCATTCTCTGACTTCACACACCTCCATTCTATATCTTCACACACCTCCATTCTATGATTTCTCACACCTCCATTCCATTAATTCATACACCCCCATTCTGCGACTTCACACAACTCCATTCTATAACTTCCCACACCTCCATTCTGTGACTTCACACACCTCCATTCTGAGTTCACAAACCTCGATTCTGTGACTTAACGCACCTTCATTGTGTGACTTCACACACCTCCATTCTATGGCTTCACACACCTCCATTCTATGACTTCACACACCTCCAGTCTTTGACTTCACAACCCTCCATTCTGTGACTTCACACACCTCCATTCTATAATTTCACACACCTCCATTGTGACTTCCCACACCTCCAATCTGAGTTCACACACCTCCGTTCTGACCTCACACACCTCCATTCTATGACTTCACACACCTCCATTCTGTGACTTCACACACCTCAATTCTGTGAATTCACACGCCTCCATTATGACTTCACACACCTCCATTCTATGACTTCACACACCTCCATTCTATGACTTCACACACCTAGATTCTGTGACTACACACACCTCCATTCTGAGTTCAGACACCTCCATTCTGTGACTTCACACACTTCCATTCTGACTTCACACAGCTCCATAAAATGACTTCACACACCTCCATTCTGTGACTTCGCACACCTCCATTCTGACTTCACACAGCTACATTCTCTGACTTCCCACACCTCCATTCTATGATTTCACACACCTCCATTCTATGACTTCACACACCTCCATTCTGTGACTTCACACACCTCCATTCTGAGTTCAAACACCTCCATTCTGTGACTTAACACAACTCCATTCTGTGACTTCACACACCTCCATTCTGAGTTCACACACCTCCATTCTGTGACTTCACACACCTCCATTCTGACTTCACACAGCTCCATTCTATGACTTCACACACCTCCATTCTGTGCCTTCACACACCTCCATTCTATGACTTAACACACCTTCATTCTTACTTAACAAACATCCATTCTATGACTTCACACACCTCCATTCTATGACTTCACACACCTCCATTCTATGACTTCACACACCTCCATTCTGTGACTTCACACACCTCAATTCTGTGACTTCACACAACTCCATTATGAATTCACACACCTCCATTCTATGACTTAACACACCTTCATTCTTACTTAACAAACATCCATTCTATGACTTCACACACCTCCATTCTATGACTTCACAAACCTCCATTCTGTGACTTCACACACCTCCATTCTGTGATTTCACACACCGCAATTCTGTGACTTCACACACCTCCATTTTGACTTCACACACGTCCATTCTATGACTTCACACACCTCCATTCTATGACTTCACACACCTCCATTCTGTGACTTCACACACCTCCATTCTGAGTTCACACACCTCCATTCTGTGACTTCACACATCTCCAATCTCACTTCACACAGCTCCATTCTGTGACTTCACACACCTGCATTCTGTGACTTCACACACCTCCATTCTATGACTTCACACACCTCCATTGTGACTTCACACACCTCAGTTCTGTGAGATCACACCCCTCCATTCTGACTTCACACACCTCCATTCTATGACTTCACACAACTCAATTCTGACTTCACACACCTCCATTCTGTGACTTCACACAGCTCCATTATATGACTTCACACACCTTCATTCTGTGACTTCACACACCTCCATTCTATGACTTCACACACCTCCATTCTGTGACTTCACACACCTACATTGTGACTTCACACACCTACATTCTATGAGTTCACACAAATGCACTGTGAGTTCACACACCTCCATTCTATGACTTCACACACCTCCATTCTGACTTCACACACCTCCATTCTGATTTCACACACCTCAATTCTGTGACTTCACACAACTCCATTCTATGATTTCACAGACCTCCATTCTATGACTTCACACATCTCCATTCTATGACTTCACACACCTCCTTTCTGAGTTGACACACCTCCATTCTATGACTTCACACACCTCCAATCTGACTTCACACACCTCCATTTTATGACTTCACAAACTTCCATTCTGTGAGTTCAAAAACCTCCATTCTATGACTTCACACACTTCCATTGTGACTTCACACACCATCATTCTATGAGTTCACACACTGCCATTCTGACTTCACTCACCTCCATTCTATGACTTCACACAGCTCCATTCTGACTTCACACAGCTCCATTCTATGACTTCGCACACATCTATTCTGACTTCACTCACCTCCATTCTGTGACTTCACACACCTCCATTCTGATTTCACACACCTCCATTCTCTGACGTCAAACACCTCCATTCTGTGACTTCACACACCTCCATTCTCTGACTTCACACACCTCCATTCTATGACTTCACACACCCCCATGGTGTGACTTCACACACCTCCATTCTATGACTTCACACACCTCCATTCTGTGACTTCAGACACCTCCATTCTGAGTTCACACACCTCCATTTTGTGATTTCACACACCTCCATTCTGTGACTTCACACACCTCCATTCTATGACTTCACACACCTAAATTCTATGACTTCACAAACCTCCATTCTATGACCTCACACACCTCCATTCTGTGACTTCACACACCTCCATTCTATGACTTCACACACCTCCATTCGGTGTCTTCACTCACCTCCATTCTATGACCTCACACACCTCCATTCTAAGACTTCGCACACCTGCATTGTGACTTCACACACCTCCATTCTATGAGTTCACACACCTCCATTCTGACTTCACACACCTCCATTCTATGACTTCACACACCTCCATTCTGACTTCACACACCTCCATTCTATGACTTCACACAACTCCATCTGACTTCACACACCTCCATTCCATGACTTCACACAGCTCCATTCGATGAATTCACATACCTCCATTCTTTGACTTCATGCACCTCCATTCTATGAGTTCACACACCTCCTTTCTGTGACTTCACACACCTTTATTGTTTGACTTCACACACCTCCATTCTTTGACTTCACACACCTCCATTCCATGACTTCACACACCTCCATTCTATGAGTTCACACACCTCCATTCTATGAGTTCACACACCTCCATTTTGACTTCACACACCTCCATTCTTTGACTTCATACACCTTCATTCTCACTTCAGAAACATCCATTCTATGACTTCACGCACCTCCATTCTATGACTTCACAAACCTCCGTTCTGTGACCACACACCTCCATTCTGAGTTCCCACACCTCCATTCTGTGACTTCACCCACCTCCATCCTGACTTCACACACCTCCATTCTGACTTCACAAACCTCAATTCTTTGACTTCACACACCTCCATTCTATGATTTCACACACTACCATTCTATGAATTCACACACCTCTATTCTACGACTTCACACACCTCATTTCTGAGTTGACACACCTCCCTTCTGTGATTTCACACACCTCCAATTTGACTTCACACACCCCAATTCTATGACTTCACACACCCCCATTGTGACTTCACACACTCCATTCTATGAGTTCACACACCTCCATTCTGACTTCACACACCTCGATTCTATGTCTTCACACAGCTGCATTCTGACTTCAGACACCTTCATTCTGTGACTTCACACACCTCCATTCTGTGACTTCACACACCTCCATTTTGACTTCACACACTTCCATTCTTTGACTTAACACACCTGCATTCTGTGACTTCACACACCACCATTGTTTGACTTCACAAACCTATATTCTAGGACTTCACACACCTCCATTCCATGACTTCACACATCTTCATTTTATGAGTTCACACACCTCCATTTTGACTTAACACACCTCCATTCTATGACTTTACACACCTTCATTCTACTTCAGAAACATCCATTCTATGACTTCACACACCTCCATTCTATGACTTCACAAACCTCCATTCTGTGACTTCACACACCTCCATTCTGAGTTCACACACGTCAATTCCGTGACTTCACACACCTCAATTCTCACTTCACACACCTCCATTCTATGACTTCAAACAATTCCATTCTATGACTTCACACACCTCCATTCTTTGACTTCACACACCTCCATTGTGAGTTCACACACCTCCATTCTGTGACTTCACACACCTCCATTCTGTGACTTCACACACCTCCATTCTATGACTTCACACACCTCCATTCTGTGATTTCACACACCTCCATTCTGAGATCACACACCTCCATTCTGTGACTTCACACACCTCCATTCTGACTTCCCACAGCTCCATTCTCTGACTTCCCACACCTCCATTCTATGATTTCACACACCTCCATTCTATGACTTCACACACCTCCATTCTGTGACTTCACACACCTCCCTTCTGAGTTCAAACACCTCCGTTTTGTGACTTAGCACACTTCCATTCTGACTTCACACACCTCCCTTCTGAGTTCACACACCTCCACTCTGTGACTTCACACACCTCCATTCTGACTTCACACAGCTCCATTCTATGACTTCACACACCTCCATTCTGTGCCTTCACACACCTCCATTCTATGACTTAACACACCTTCATTCTTACTTAACAAACATCCATTCTATGACTTCACACACCTCCATTCTATGACTTCACACACCTCCATTCTATGACTTCACAAACCTCCATTCTGTGACTTCACACACCTCAATTCTGTGACTTCACACACCTCCATTATGACTTCACACACATCCATTCTATGACTTCACACACCTCCATTCTATGACTTCACACACCTCCATTCTGTGACTTCACACACCTCCATTCTGAGTTCACACACTTCCATTCTGTGACTTCACACACCTCCAATCTGAATTCACACAGCTCCATCCTATGACTTCACACACCTCCATTCTGTGCCTTCACACACCCCCATTCTATGACTTAACACACCTTCATTCTTACTTAACAAACATCTATTCTATGACTTCACACACCTCCATTCTATGACTTCACACACCTCCATTCTATGACTTCACACACCTCCATTCTGTGACTTCACACACCTCAATTCTGTGACTTCACACACCTCCATTCTGACTTCACACACATCCATTCTATGACTTCACACACCTCCATTCTATGACTTCACACACCTCCATTCTGTGACTTCACACACCTCCATTCTGAGTTCACACACCTCCATTCTGTGACTTCACACACCTCCAATCTCACTTCACACAGCTCCATTCTATGACTTCACACAACTGCATTCTGTGACTTCACACACCTCCATTCTATGACTTCACACACCTCCATTCTGTGACTTCACACACCTCCATTCTGAGTTCACACACTTCCATTCTGTGACTTCACACACCTCCATTCTGACTTCACACAGCTCCATTCTGTGCCTTCACACACCTCCATTCTATGACTTAACACACCTTCATTCTCACTTAAGAAACATCCATTCTATGACTTCACACACCTCCATTCTATGACTTCACACACCTCCATTCTATGACTTCACACACCTCAATTCTGTGACTTCACACACCTCAATTCTGTGACTTAACACACCTTCATTCTTACTTAACAAACATCCATTCTATGAATTCACACACCTCCATTCTGACTTCACACACCTCCATTCTATGACTTCACACAACACCATTCTGACTTCACACACCTCCATTCTGTGACTTCACACACCTCCATTCTGAGTTCACACACCTCCATTCTGTGACTTCACACACCTCCAATCTGACTTCACACAGCTCCATTCTATGACTTCACACACCTCCATTCTGTGACTTCACACACCTCCATTCTGAGTTCAAACACCTCCGTTTTGTGACTTAACACACTTCCATTCTGTGACTTCACACAACTCCAATCTGACTTCAGACAGCTCCATTCTATGACTTCACACACCTCCATTCTGTGACTTCACACACCTCCATTATGACTTCACACACCTCCATTCTATGACTTAACACACCTTCATTCTTACTTAACAAACATCCATTCTATGACTTCACACACCTCCATTCTATGACTTCACATACCTCCATTCTATAACTTCACACACCTGCATTCTGTGACTTCACACACCTCAATTCTGTGACTTCACACACCTCCATTATGATTTCACACATCCATTCTATGACTTCACACACCTCCATTCTATGACTTCACACACCTCCATTCTGTGATTTCACACACCTCCATTCTGAGTTCACATACCTCCATTCTGTGACTTCACACACCTTCAATCTGACTTCACACAGCTCCATTCTATGACTTCACACACCTCCATTCTGTGACTTCACACACCTCCATTCTATGACTTCACACAACTCCATTGTGACTTCACAGACCTCCACTCTATGAGTTCACACACCTCCATTCTGACTTCACACACCTCCATTCTATGACTTCACACAACACCATTCTGACTTCACACACCTCCATTCTGTGACTTCACACACCTCCATTCCATGACTTTACACACCTCAATTCGATGACTTCACACGCCTCCATTCTTTGACTTTACACACCTCCATTCTATGAGTTCACACACCTCAATTTGTGACTCTACACACCACCTTATTGACTTCACACACCTCCATTCTGTGATTTCACACACCTCCATTCTGTGACTTCACATAACTTTATTGTTTGACTTCACACACCTCCATTGTTTGACTTCACACACGTCCATTCCATGACTTCACACACCTCCATTCTATGAGTTCACACACCTCCATTCTATGAGTTCACACACCTCCATTTTGACTTCACACACCTCCATTCTATGACTTCACACACCTTCATTCTTACTTCAGAAACATCCATTCTATGACTTCACGCACTTCCATTCTATGACTTCACACACCTCATTTCTGAGTTGACACACCTCCATTCTGTGATTTCACACACCTCCAATTTGACCTCACACACCCCATTCTATGACTTCACACACCCCCATTGTGACTTCACACACTCCATTCTATGAGTCACACACCTCCATTCTGACTTCACATAGCTCCATTCTCTGACTTCCCAAACCTCCATTGTATGATTTCACACACCTCCATTCTATGACTTCACACAGCTGCATTCTGACTTCAGACACCTTCATTTGTGACTTCACACACCAAATTTTTGACTTCAAACACCTTCATTCTGTGACTTCACACACCTCCATTCTGTGACTTCACACACCTCAATTCTGTGACTTCACACGCCTCCATTATGACTTCACACACCTCCATTCTATGGCTTCACACACCTCCATTCTATGACTTCACACACCTAGATTCTGTGACTTCACACACCTCCATTCTGAGTTCACACACCTCCATTCTGTGACTTCACACACCTCCATTCTGACTTCACACAGCTCCATAAAATGACTTCACACACCTCCATTCTGTGACTTCGCACACCTCCATTCTGACTTCACATAGCTCCATTCTCTGACTTCCCAAACCTCCATTGTATGATTTCACACACCTCCATTCTATGACTTCACACACCTCCATTCTGTGACTTCACACACCTCAATTCTGTGACTTCACACGCCTCCATTATGACTTCACACACCTCCATTCTATGGCTTCACACACCTCCATTCTATGACTTCACACACCTAGATTCTGTGACTTCACACACCTGCATTCTGAGTTCACACACCTCCATTCTGTGACTTCACACACCTCCATTCTGACTTCACACAGCTCCATAAAATGAATTGACATACCTCCATTCTGTGACTTCGCACACCTCCATTCTGACTTCACACAGCTCCATTCTCTGACTTCCCACACCTCCATTCTATGATTTCACACACCTCCATTCTATGACTTCACACACCTCCATTCGGTAACTTCACACACCTCCATTCTGAGTTCAATCACCTCCGTTCTGTGACTTAACACACCTCCATTCTGTGACTTCACACACCTCCATTCTGTGTTCACACACTTCCATTCTGTGACTTCACACACCTCCATTCTGACTTCACACAGCTCCATTCTATGGCTTCACACACCTCCATTCTGTGCCTTCACACACCTCTATTCTATGACTTAACACACCTTCATTCTTACTTAACAAACATCCTTTCTATGACTTCACACACCTCCATTCTATGACTTCACACACATCCATTCTATGACTTCACACACCTCCATTCTGTGACTTCACACACCTCAATTCTGTGACTTCACACACCTCCATTATGACTTCACACACATCCATTCTATGACTTCACACACCTCCATTTTATGACTTCACACACCTCCATTCTGTGACTTCACACACCTCCATTCTGAGTTCACACACCTCAATTCTGTGACTTCACACACCTCCAATCTGACTTCACACAGCTCCATTCTATGACTTCACACACCTCCATTCTGTGCTTTCACACACCTGCATTCTATGACTTAACACACCTTCATTCTTCCTTAACAAACATACATTCTATGACTTCACACACCTCCATTCTATGACTTCACACACCTCCATTCTATGACTTCACACACCTCCATTCTGTGACTTCACACACCTCAATTCTGTGACTTCACACACCTCCATTATGACTTCACACACATCCATTCTATGACTTCACACAGCTCCATTCTATGATTTCACACACCTCCATTCTGTGCCTTCACACACCTCCATTCTATGACTTCACACACCTCCATTCTATGACTTCACACACCTCCATTCTGTGACTTCACACACCTCCATTCTGAGTTCACACACCTCAATTCTGTGACTTCACACACCTCCAATCTGACTTCACTCAGCTCAATTCTATGACTTCACACACCTCCATTCTGTGACTTCACACACCTCCATTCTATGACTTCACACACCTCCATTGTGACTTCACACACCTCCATTGTATGAGTTCACACCCCTCCATTCTGACTTCACACACCTCCATTCTATGACTTCACACACCTTCATTTTGACTTCACACACCTCCATTCTATGACTTGACCCAACTCCATTCTGAATTCACACACCTCCATTCTGTGACTTCACACACCTCCATTCCATGGCTTCACACACCTCCATTCGATGACTTCACACACCTCCATTCTTTGACTTTTCACACCTCCATTCTATGAGTTCACACAACTCCATTTGTGACTCTACACACCACATTTGACTTCACACACCTCCATTCAGTGATTTCACACACCTCCATTCTGTGACTTCACACACCTTTATTGTTTGACTTCACACACCTCCATTCTTTGACTTAACACACCTCCATTCCATGACTTCACACACCTCCATTCTATGAGTTCACACACCTCCATTCTATGAGTTCACACACCTCCATTTTGACTTCACACACCTCCATTCTATGACTTCACACACCTTCATTCTTACTTCAGAGACATCCATTCTATGACTTCACGCACTTCCATTCTATGACTACACACACCTCATTTCTGAGTTGACACACCTCCATTCTGTGAATTCACACACCTCCAATTTGACCTCACACACCCCCATTCTATGACTTCACACACCCCCATTGTGACTTCACACACTCCATTCTATGAGTTCACACACCTCCATTCTGACTTCACAAACCTCCATTCTATGACTTCACACAGCTGCATTCTGACTTCAGACACCTCCATTTTGGACTTCACACACCACAATTTTGACTTCAAACACCTCCATTCTGTGACTTCACACACCTCCATTTTGACTTCACACACTTCCATTCTTTGACTTAACACACCTGCATTCTCTGACTTCACACACCACCATTTATTGCCTTCACACACCTATATTCTTGGACTTCACACACCTCCATTCCATGACTTCACACATCTTCATTTCATGAGTTCACACACCTCCATTTTGACTTCACACACCTCCATTCTATGACTTCACACACCTTCATTCTACTTCAGAAACATCCATTCTATGACTTCACACACCTCCATTCTATGACTTCACAAACCTCCATTCTGTGACTTCACACACCTCCATTCTGAGTTCACACACCTCATTTCCGTGACTTCACACACCTCAATTCTCACTTCACACACCTCCATTCTATGACTTCACACAATTCCATTCTATGACTTCACACACCTCCATTCTTTGACTTCACACACCTCCATTGTGAGTTCACACACCTCCATTCTGTGACTTCACACACCTCCATTCTGTGACTTCACACACGTCCATTCTGTGACTTCACACACCTCCATTCTATGATTTCTCACACCTCCATTCTATTAATTCCCACACCTCCATTCTGTGACTTCACACAACTCCATTCTATAACTTCCCACACCTCCATTCTGTGACTTCACACACCTCCATTCTGAGTTCACAAACCTCGATTCTGTGACTTAACGCACCTTCATTGTGTGACTTCTCACACCTCCATTCTATGACTTCACACACCTCCATTCTATGACTTCACACACCTAAATTCTACGACTTCACACAACTCCAGTCTTTGACTTCACACGGCTCCATTCTGTGACTTCACACACCTCCATTCTATAACTTCACACACCTCCATTGTGACTTCCCACACCTCCAATCTGAGTTCACACACCTCCGTTCTGACTTCACACACCTCCATTCTATGACTTCACGCACCTCGATTCTTTGACTTCACACACCTCAATTCTGTGACTTCACACGCCTCCATTATGACTTCACACACCTCCATTCTATGACTTCACACACCTCCATTCTATGACTTCACACACCTAGATTCTGTGACTTCACACACCTCCATTCTGAGTTCACACACCTCCATTCTGTGACTTCACACACCTCCATTCTGACTTCACACAGCTCCATAAAATGACTTCACACACCTCCATTCTGTGACTTCGCACACCTCCATTCTGACTTCACACAGCTCCATTCTCTGACTTCCCACACCTCCATTCTATGATTTCACACACCTCCATTCTATGACTTCACACACCTCCATTCGGTAACTTCACACACCTCCATTCTGAGTTCAAACACCTCCGTTCTGTGACTTAACACACCTCCATTCTGTGACTTCACACACCTCCATTCTGAGTTCACACAACTCCATTCTGTGACTTCACACACCTCCATTCTGACTTCACACAGCTCCATTTTATGACTTCACACACCTCCATTCTATGCCTTCACACACCTGCATTCTATGACTTAACACACCTTCATTCTTACTTAACAAACTTCCATTCTATTACTTCACACACCTCCATTCTATGACTTCACACACCTCCATTCTATGACTTCACACACCTCCATTCTGTGACTTCACACACCTCAATTCTGTGACTTCACACACCTCCATTATGACTTCACACACATCCATTCTATGACTTCACACACCTCCATTCTATGACTTCACACACCTCCATTCTGTGACTTCACACACCTCCATTCTGAGTTCACACACCTCCATTCTGTGACTTCACACACCTCCAATCTGACTTTACACAGCTCCATTCTATGACTTCACACACCTCCATTCTGTGACTTCACGCACCTCCATTCTATGACTTCACACACCTCCATTGTGACTTCACACGCTTCCATTCTATGAGTTCACACACCTCCATTCTGACTTCACACACCTCCATTCTATGACTTCACCACCTCCATTCTGACTTCACGCACCTCCATTCTATGACTTCACACAACTCCGTTCTGACTTCACACACTTCCATTCAGTGACTTCACACACCTCCATTATATGACTTCACACACCAACATTCTGTGACTTCACACACCTCCATTCTATGACTTCACACACCTCCATTCTTTGACTTCACACACCTACATTGTGACTTCACAGACCTCCATTCTATGAGTTCACACAAATGCATTGTGAATTCACACACCTCCATTCTATGACTTCACCCACCTCCATTCTGAATTCACACACCTCCATTCTGATTTCACACACCTCAATTCTGTGACTTCACACATCTCCATTCTATGACTTAACACACCTTCATTCTTACTTAACAAACATCCATTCAATGACTTCACACACCTCCATTCTATGACTTCACACACCTCCATTCTATGACTTCACACACCTTGATTCTGTGACTTCACACACCTCAATTCTGTGACTTCACACACCTCATTATGACTTCACACACATCCATTCTATGAGTTCACACACCTACATTCTATGACTTCACACACCTCCATTCTGTGACTTCACACACCTCCATTCTGAGTTCACACACCTAAATTCTGTGACTTCACACACCTCCAACCTGACTTCACACAGCTTCATTCTATGACTTCACACACCTCCATTCTGTGACTTCACACACCTCCATTCTATGACTTCACACACCTCCATTGTGACTTCACACACCTCCATTCTGTGAGTTCACAGACCTCCATTCTGACTTCACACACCTCCATTCTATGACTTCACACACCTCCATTCTGACTTCACACACCTCCATTCTATGACTTCACACAAATCGTTTCAGACTTCACACATCTCCATTCTGTGACTTCACACACCTCCTTTGCATGACTTCACACACCTCCATTCGATGACTTCACACACCTCCATTCTTTGACTTCACACACCTCCATTCTATGAGTTCACACACCTCCATTTGTGACTCTACACACCACATTTTTGACTTCACACACCTCCATTCTTTGATTTCACACACCTCCATTCTATGACTTCACACACCTCTATTCTGTGACTTCACACATCTCAATTCTGTGACTTCACACACCTCCATTATGACTTCACACACATCCATTCTATGACTTCACACACCTCCATTTTATGACTTCACACACCTCAATTCTGTGACTTCACACACCTCCATTCTGAGTTCAAATACCTCCGTTCTGTGACTTAACACACCTCCATTCTGTGACTTCACACACTTCCAATCTGACTTCAGACAGCTCCATTCTATGACTTCACACACCTCCATTCTGTGACTTCACACACCTCCATTATAACTTCACACACATCCATTCTATGACTTCACACACCTCCATTCTATGACTTCACACACCTCCATTCTATGACTTCACACACCTCCATTCTGTGACTTCACACACCTCCATTCTGAGTTCAAACACATCCGTTCTGTCACTTAACACACTTCCATTCTGTGACTTCACACACCTCCATTCTGAGTACACACACCTCCATTCTGTGACTTCACACACCTCCATTCTGACTTCACACAGCTCCATTCTATGACTTCACACACGTCCATTCTGTGCCTTCACACACCTCCATTCTATGACTTAACACACCTTCATTCTTACTTAACAAACATCCATTCTATGACTTCACACACCTCCATTCTGTGACTTCACACACCTCCATTCTATATCTTCACACACCTCCATTCTATGATTTCTCACACCTCCATTCTATTAATTCATACTCCTCCATTCTGCGACTTCACACAATTCCATTCTATAACTTCCCACACCTCCATTCTGTGACTTCACACACCAACATTCTGAGTTCACAAACCTCGATTCTGTGACTTAACGCACCTTCATTGTGTGACTTCACACACCTCCATTCTATGACTTCACACACCTCCATTCTATGACTTCACACACGTCCATTCTACGACTTCACACACCTCCTGTCTTTGACTTCACAACCCTCCATTCTGTGACTTCACACACCTCCATTCTATGACTTCACACAATTCCATTCTATGACTTCACACACCTCCATTCTTTGACTTCACACACCTCCATTGTGAGTTCACACACCTCCATTCTGTGACTTCACACACCTCCATTCTGTGACTTCACACACGTCCATTCTGTGACTTCACACACCTCCATTCTATGATTTCTCACACCGCCATTCTATTAATTCCCACACCTCCATTCTGTGACTTCACACAACTCCATTCTATAACTTCCCACACCTCCATTCTGTGACTTCACACACCTCCATTCTGAGTTCACAAACCTCGATTCTGTGACTTAACGCACCTTCATTGTGTGACTTCTCACACCTCCATTCTATGACTTCACACACCTCCATTCTATGACTTCACACACCTAAATTCTACGACTTCACACAACTCCAGTCTTTGACTTCACACGGCTCCATTCTGTGACTTCACACACCTCCATTCTATAACTTCACACACCTCCATTGTGACTTCCCACACCTCCAATCTGAGTTCACACACCTCCGTTCTGACTTCACACACCTCCATTCTATGACTTCACGCACCTCGATTCTGTGACTTCACACACCTCAATTCTGTGACTTCACACGCCTCCATTATGACTTCACACACCTCCATTCTATGACTTCACACACCTCCATTCTATGACTTCACACACCTAGATTCTGTGACTTCACACACCTCCATTCTGAGTTCACACACCTCCATTCTGTGACTTCACACACCTCCATTCTGACTTCACACAGCTCCATGAAATGACTTCACACACCTCCATTCTGTGACTTCGCACACCTCCATTCTGACTTCACACAGCTCCATTCTCTGACTTCCCACACCTCCATTCTATGATTTCACACACCTCCATTCTATGACTTCACACACCTCCATTCGGTAACTTCACACACCTCCATTCTGAGTTCAAACACCTCCGTTCTGTGACTTAACACACCTCCATTCTGTGACTTCACACACCTCCATTCTGAGTTCACACACCTCCATTCTGTGACTTCACACACCTCCATTCTGACTTCACACAGCTCCATTTTATGACTTCACACACCTCCATTCTGTGCCTTCACACACCTGCATTCTATGACTTAACACACCTTCATTCTTACTTAACAAACATCCATTCTATTACTTCACACACCTCCATTCTATGACTTCACACACCTCCATTCTATGACTTCACACACCTCCATTCTGTGACTTCACACACCTCAATTCTGTGACTTCACACACCTCCATTATGACTTCACACACATCCATTCTATGACTTCACACACCTCCATTCTATGACTTCACACACCTCCATTCTGTGACTTCACACACCTCCATTTTGACTTCACACACTTCCATTCTTTGACTTAACACACCTGCATTCTGTGACTTCACACACCACCATTGTTTGACTTCACAAACCTATATTCTAGGACTTCACACACCTCCATTCCATGACTTCACACATCTTCATTTTATGAGTTCACACACCTCCATTTTGACTTAACACACCTCCATTCTATGACTTTACACACCTTCATTCTACTTCAGAAACATCCATTGTATAACTTCACACACCTCCATTGTGACTTCCCACACCTCCAATCTGAGTTCACACACCTCCGTTCTGACTTCACACACCTCCATTCTATGACTTCACGCACCTCGATTCTGTGACTTCACACACCTCAATTCTGTGACTTCACACGCCTCCATTATGACTTCACACACCTCCATTCTATGACTTCACACACCTCCATTCTATGACTTCACACACCTAGATTCTGTGACTTCACACACCTCCATTCTGAGTTCACACACCTCCATTCTGTGACTTCACACACCTCCATTCTGACTTCACACAGCTCCATGAAATGACTTCACACACCTCCATTCTGTGACTTCGCACACCTCCATTCTGACTTCACACAGCTCCATTCTCTGACTTCCCACACCTCCATTCTATGATTTCACACACCTCCATTCTATGACTTCACACACCTCCATTCGGTAACTTCACACACCTCCATTCTGAGTTCAAACACCTCCGTTCTGTGACTTAACACACCTCCATTCTGTGACTTCACACACCTCCATTCTGAGTTCACACACCTCCATTCTGTGACTTCACACACCTCCATTCTGACTTCACACAGCTCCATTTTATGACTTCACACACCTCCATTCTGTGCCTTCACACACCTGCATTCTATGACTTAACACACCTTCATTCTTACTTAACAAACATCCATTCTATTACTTCACACACCTCCATTCTATGACTTCACACACCTCCATTCTATGACTTCACACACCTCCATTCTGTGACTTCACACACCTCAATTCTGTGACTTCACACACCTCCATTATGACTTCACACACATCCATTCTATGACTTCACACACCTCCATTCTATGACTTCACACACCTCCATTCTGTGACTTCACACACCTCCATTTTGACTTCACACACTTCCATTCTTTGACTTAACACACCTGCATTCTGTGACTTCACACACCACCATTGTTTGACTTCACAAACCTATATTCTAGGACTTCACACACCTCCATTCCATGACTTCACACATCTTCATTTTATGAGTTCACACACCTCCATTTTGACTTAACACACCTCCATTCTATGACTTTACACACCTTCATTCTACTTCAGAAACATCCATTCTATGACTTCACACACCTCCATTCTATGACTTCACAAACCTCCATTCTGTGACTTCACACACCTCCATTCTGAGTTCACACACGTCAATTCCGTGACTTCACACACCTCAATTCACACTTCACACACCTCCATTCTATGACTTCACACAATTCCATTCTATGACTTCACACACCTCCATTCTTTGACTTCACACACCTCCATTGTGAGTTCACACACCTCCATTCTGTGACTTCACACACCTCCATTCTGTGACTTCACACACCTCCATTCTATGACTTCACACACCTCCATTCTGTGATTTCACACACCTCCATTCTGAGATCACACACCTCCATTCTGTGACTTCACACACCTCCATTCTGACTTCCCACAGCTCCATTCTCTGACTTCCCACACCTCCATTCTATGATTTCACACACCTCCATTCTATGACTTCACACACCTCCATTCTGTGACTTCACACACCTCCCTTCTGAGTTCAAACACCTCCGTTTTGTGACTTAGCACACTTCCATTCTGACTTCACACACCTCCCTTCTGAGTTCACACACCTCCACTCTGTGACTTCACACACCTCCATTCTGACTTCACACAGCTCCATTCTATGACTTCACACACCTCCATTCTGTGCCTTCACACACCTCCATTCTATGACTTAACACACCTTCATTCTTACTTAACAAACATCCATTCTATGACTTCACACACCTCCATTCTATGACTTCACACACCTCCATTCTATGACTTCACAAACCTCCATTCTGTGACTTCACACACCTCAATTCTGTGACTTCACACACCTCCATTATGACTTCACACACATCCATTCTATGACTTCACACACCTCCATTCTATGACTTCACACACCTCCATTCTGTGACTTCACACACCTCCATTCTGAGTTCACACACTTCCATTCTGTGACTTCACACACCTCCAATCTGAATTCACACAGCTCCATCCTATGACTTCACACACCTCCATTCTGTGCCTTCACACACCCCCATTCTATGACTTAACACACCTTCATTCTTACTTAACAAACATCTATTCTATGACTTCACACACCTCCATTCTATGACTTCACACACCTCCATTCTATGACTTCACACACCTCCATTCTGTGACTTCACACACCTCAATTCTGTGACTTCACACACCTCCATTCTGACTTCACACACATCCATTCTATGACTTCACACACCTCCATTCTATGACTTCACACACCTCCATTCTGTGACTTCACACACCTCCATTCTGAGTTCACACACCTCCATTCTGTGACTTCACACACCTCCAATCTCACTTCACACAGCTCCATTCTATGACTTCACACAACTGCATTCTGTGACTTCACACACCTCCATTCTATGACTTCACACACCTCCATTCTGTGACTTCACACACCTCCATTCTGAGTTCACACACTTCCATTCTGTGACTTCACACACCTCCATTCTGACTTCACACAGCTCCATTCTGTGCCTTCACACACCTCCATTCTATGACTTAACACACCTTCATTCTCACTTAAGAAACATCCATTCTATGACTTCACACACCTCCATTCTATGACTTCACACACCTCCATTCTATGACTTCACACACCTCAATTCTGTGACTTCACACACCTCAATTCTGTGACTTAACACACCTTCATTCTTACTTAACAAACATCCATTCTATGAATTCACACACCTCCATTCTGACTTCACACACCTCCATTCTATGACTTCACACAACACCATTCTGACTTCACACACCTCCATTCTGTGACTTCACACACCTCCATTCTGAGTTCACACACCTCCATTCTGTGACTTCACACACCTCCAATCTGACTTCACACAGCTCCATTCTATGACTTCACACACCTCCATTCTGTGACTTCACACACCTCCATTCTGAGTTCAAACACCTCCGTTTTGTGACTTAACACACTTCCATTCTGTGACTTCACACAACTCCAATCTGACTTCAGACAGCTCCATTCTATGACTTCACACACCTCCATTCTGTGACTTCACACACCTCCATTATGACTTCACACACCTCCATTCTATGACTTAACACACCTTCATTCTTACTTAACAAACATCCATTCTATGACTTCACACACCTCCATTCTATGACTTCACATACCTCCATTCTATAACTTCACACACCTGCATTCTGTGACTTCACACACCTCAATTCTGTGACTTCACACACCTCCATTATGATTTCACACATCCATTCTATGACTTCACACACCTCCATTCTATGACTTCACACACCTCCATTCTGTGATTTCACACACCTCCATTCTGAGTTCACATACCTCCATTCTGTGACTTCACACACCTTCAATCTGACTTCACACAGCTCCATTCTATGACTTCACACACCTCCATTCTGTGACTTCACACACCTCCATTCTATGACTTCACACAACTCCATTGTGACTTCACAGACCTCCACTCTATGAGTTCACACACCTCCATTCTGACTTCACACACCTCCATTCTATGACTTCACACAACACCATTCTGACTTCACACACCTCCATTCTGTGACTTCACACACCTCCATTCCATGACTTTACACACCTCAATTCGATGACTTCACACGCCTCCATTCTTTGACTTTACACACCTCCATTCTATGAGTTCACACACCTCAATTTGTGACTCTACACACCACCTTATTGACTTCACACACCTCCATTCTGTGATTTCACACACCTCCATTCTGTGACTTCACATAACTTTATTGTTTGACTTCACACACCTCCATTGTTTGACTTCACACACGTCCATTCCATGACTTCACACACCTCCATTCTATGAGTTCACACACCTCCATTCTATGAGTTCACACACCTCCATTTTGACTTCACACACCTCCATTCTATGACTTCACACACCTTCATTCTTACTTCAGAAACATCCATTCTATGACTTCACGCACTTCCATTCTATGACTTCACACACCTCATTTCTGAGTTGACACACCTCCATTCTGTGATTTCACACACCTCCAATTTGACCTCACACACCCCATTCTATGACTTCACACACCCCCATTGTGACTTCACACACTCCATTCTATGAGTCACACACCTCCATTCTGACTTCACACACCTCCATTCTATGACTTCACACAGCTGCATTCTGACTTCAGACACCTTCATTTGTGACTTCACACACCAAATTTTTGACTTCAAACACCTTCATTCTGTGACTTCACACACCTCCATTCTGTGACTTCACACACCTCAATTCTGTGACTTCACACGCCTCCATTATGACTTCACACACCTCCATTCTATGGCTTCACACACCTCCATTCTATGACTTCACACACCTAGATTCTGTGACTTCACACACCTCCATTCTGAGTTCACACACCTCCATTCTGTGACTTCACACACCTCCATTCTGACTTCACACAGCTCCATAAAATGACTTCACACACCTCCATTCTGTGACTTCGCACACCTCCATTCTGACTTCACATAGCTCCATTCTCTGACTTCCCAAACCTCCATTGTATGATTTCACACACCTCCATTCTATGACTTCACACACCTCCATTCTGTGACTTCACACACCTCAATTCTGTGACTTCACACGCCTCCATTATGACTTCACACACCTCCATTCTATGGCTTCACACACCTCCATTCTATGACTTCACACACCTAGATTCTGTGACTTCACACACCTGCATTCTGAGTTCACACACCTCCATTCTGTGACTTCACACACCTCCATTCTGACTTCACACAGCTCCATAAAATGAATTGACATACCTCCATTCTGTGACTTCGCACACCTCCATTCTGACTTCACACAGCTCCATTCTCTGACTTCCCACACCTCCATTCTATGATTTCACACACCTCCATTCTATGAGTTCACACACCTCCATTCGGTAACTTCACACACCTCCATTCTGAGTTCAATCACCTCCGTTCTGTGACTTAACACACCTCCATTCTGTGACTTCACACACCTCCATTCTGTGTTCACACACTTCCATTCTGTGACTTCACACACCTCCATTCTGACTTCACACAGCTCCATTCTATGGCTTCACACACCTCCATTCTGTGCCTTCACACACCTCTATTCTATGACTTAACACACCTTCATTCTTACTTAACAAACATCCTTTCTATGACTTCACACACCTCCATTCTATGACTTCACACACATCCATTCTATGACTTCACACACCTCCATTCTGTGACTTCACACACCTCAATTCTGTGACTTCACACACCTCCATTATGACTTCACACACATCCATTCTATGACTTCACACACCTCCATTTTATGACTTCACACACCTCCATTCTGTGACTTCACACACCTCCATTCTGAGTTCACACACCTCCATTCTGTGACTTCACACACCTCCAATCTGACTTCACACAGCTCCATTCTATGACTTCACACACCTCCCTTCTGTGCCTTCACACACCTGCATTCTATGACTTAACACACCTTCATTCTTCCTTAACAAACATACATTCTATGACTTCACACACCTCCATTCTATGACTTCACACACCTCCATTCTATGACTTCACACACCTCCATTCTGTGACTTCACACACCTCAATTCTGTGACTTCACACACCTCCATTATGACTTCACACACATCCATTCTATGACTTCACACAGCTCCATTCTATGATTTCACACACCTCCATTCTGTGCCTTCACACACCTCCATTCTATGACTTCACACACCTCCATTCTATGACTTCACACACCTCCATTCTGTGACTTCACACACCTCCATTCTGAGTTCACACACCTCAATTCTGTGACTTCACACACCTCCAATCTGACTTCACTCAGCTCAATTCTATGACTTCACACACCTCCATTCTGTGACTTCACACACCTCCATTCTATGACTTCACACACCTCCATTGTGACTTCACACACCTCCATTCTGTGACTTCACACACCTCCATTCTATGACTTCACACACCTCCATTCTGTGATTTCACACACCTCCATTCTGAGATCACACACCTCCATTCTGTGACTTCACACACCTCCATTCTGACTTCCCACAGCTCCATTCTCTGACTTCCCACACCTCCATTCTATGATTTCACACACCTCCATTCTATGACTTCACAAACCTCCATTCTGTGACTTCACACACCTCCCTTCTGAGTTCAAACACCTCCGTTTTGTGACTTAGCACACTTCCATTCTGACTTCACACACCTCCCTTCTGAGTTCACACACCTCCACTCTGTGACTTCACACACCTCCATTCTGACTTCACACAGCTCCATTCTATGACTTCACACACCTCCATTCTGTGCCTTCACACACTTCCATTCTATGACTTAACACACCTTCATTCTTACTTAACAAACATCCATTCTATGACTTCACACACCTCCATTCTATGACTTCACACACCTCCATTCTATGACTTCACAAACCTCCATTCTGTGACTTCACACACCTCAATTCTGTGACTTCACACACCTCCATTATGACTTCACACACATCCATTCTATGACTTCACACACCTCCATTCTATGACTTCACACACCTCCATTCTGTGACTTCACACACCTCCATTCTGAGTTCACACACTTCCATTCTGTGACTTCACACACCTCCAATCTGAATTCACACAGCTCCATCCTATGACTTCACACACCTCCATTCTGTGCCTTCACACACCCCCATTCTATGACTTAACACACCTTCATTCTTACTTAACAAACATCTATTCTATGACTTCACACACCTCCATTCTATGACTTCACACACCTCCATTCTATGACTTCACACACCTCCATTCTGTGACTTCACACACCTCAATTCTGTGACTTCACACACCTCCATTCTGACTTCACACACATCCATTCTATGACTTCACACACCTCCATTCTATGACTTCACACACCTCCATTCTGTGACTTCACACACCTCCATTCTGAGTTCACACACCTCCATTCTGTGACTTCACACACCTCCAATCTCACTTCACACAGCTCCATTCTATGACTTCACACAACTGCATTCTGTGACTTCACACACCTCCATTCTATGACTTCACACACCTCCATTCTGTGACTTCACACACCTCCATTCTGAGTTCACACACTTCCATTCTGTGACTTCACACACCTCCATTCTGACTTCACACAGCTCCATTCTGTGCCTTCACACACCTCCATTCTATGACTTAACACACCTTCATTCTCACTTAAGAAACATCCATTCTATGACTTCACACACCTCCATTCTATGACTTCACACACCTCCATTCTATGACTTCACACACCTCAATTCTGTGACTTCACACACCTCAATTCTGTGACTTAACACACCTTCATTCTTACTTAACAAACATCCATTCTATGAATTCACACACCTCCATTCTGACTTCACACACCTCCATTCTATGACTTCACACAACACCATTCTGACTTCACACACCTCCATTCTGTGACTTCACACACCTCCATTCTGAGTTCACACACCTCCATTCTGTGACTTCACACACCTCCAATCTGACTTCACACAGCTCCATTCTATGACTTCACACACCTCCATTCTGTGACTTCACACACCTCCATTCTGAGTTCAAACACCTCCGTTTTGTGACTTAACACACTTCCATTCTGTGACTTCACACAACTCCAATCTGACTTCAGACAGCTCCATTCTATGACTTCACACACCTCCATTCTGTGACTTCACACACCTCCATTATGACTTCACACACCTCCATTCTATGACTTAACACACCTTCATTCTTACTTAACAAACATCCATTCTATGACTTCACACACCTCCATTCTATGACTTCACATACCTCCATTCTATAACTTCACACACCTGCATTCTGTGACTTCACACACCTCAATTCTGTGACTTCACACACCTCCATTATGATTTCACACATCCATTCTATGACTTCACACACCTCCATTCTATGACTTCACACACCTCCATTCTGTGATTTCACACACCTCCATTCTGAGTTCACATACCTCCATTCTGTGACTTCACACACCTTCAATCTGACTTCACACAGCTCCATTCTATGACTTCACACACCTCCATTCTGTGACTTCACACACCTCCATTCTATGACTTCACACAACTCCATTGTGACTTCACAGACCTCCACTCTATGAGTTCACACACCTCCATTCTGACTTCACACACCTCCATTCTATGACTTCACACAACACCATTCTGACTTCACACACCTCCATTCTGTGACTTCACACACCTCCATTCCATGACTTTACACACCTCAATTCGATGACTTCACACGCCTCCATTCTTTGACTTTACACACCTCCATTCTATGAGTTCACACACCTCAATTTGTGACTCTACACACCACCTTATTGACTTCACACACCTCCATTCTGTGATTTCACACACCTCCATTCTGTGACTTCACATAACTTTATTGTTTGACTTCACACACCTCCATTGTTTGACTTCACACACGTCCATTCCATGACTTCACACACCTCCATTCTATGAGTTCACACACCTCCATTCTATGAGTTCACACACCTCCATTTTGACTTCACACACCTCCATTCTATGACTTCACACACCTTCATTCTTACTTCAGAAACATCCATTCTATGACTTCACGCACTTCCATTCTATGACTTCACACACCTCATTTCTGAGTTGACACACCTCCATTCTGTGATTTCACACACCTCCAATTTGACCTCACACACCCCATTCTATGACTTCACACACCCCCATTGTGACTTCACACACTCCATTCTATGAGTCACACACCTCCATTCTGACTTCACACACCTCCATTCTATGACTTCACACAGCTGCATTCTGACTTCAGACACCTTCATTTGTGACTTCACACACCAAATTTTTGACTTCAAACACCTTCATTCTGTGACTTCACACACCTCCATTCTGTGACTTCACACACCTCAATTCTGTGACTTCACACGCCTCCATTATGACTTCACACACCTCCATTCTATGGCTTCACACACCTCCATTCTATGACTTCACACACCTAGATTCTGTGACTTCACACACCTCCATTCTGAGTTCACACACCTCCATTCTGTGACTTCACACACCTCCATTCTGACTTCACACAGCTCCATAAAATGACTTCACACACCTCCATTCTGTGACTTCGCACACCTCCATTCTGACTTCACATAGCTCCATTCTCTGACTTCCCAAACCTCCATTGTATGATTTCACACACCTCCATTCTATGACTTCACACACCTCCATTCTGTGACTTCACACACCTCAATTCTGTGACTTCACACGCCTCCATTATGACTTCACACACCTCCATTCTATGGCTTCACACACCTCCATTCTATGACTTCACACACCTAGATTCTGTGACTTCACACACCTGCATTCTGAGTTCACACACCTCCATTCTGTGACTTCACACACCTCCATTCTGACTTCACACAGCTCCATAAAATGAATTGACATACCTCCATTCTGTGACTTCGCACACCTCCATTCTGACTTCACACAGCTCCATTCTCTGACTTCCCACACCTCCATTCTATGATTTCACACACCTCCATTCTATGACTTCACACACCTCCATTCGGTAACTTCACACACCTCCATTCTGAGTTCAATCACCTCCGTTCTGTGACTTAACACACCTCCATTCTGTGACTTCACACACCTCCATTCTGTGTTCACACACTTCCATTCTGTGACTTCACACACCTCCATTCTGACTTCACACAGCTCCATTCTATGGCTTCACACACCTCCATTCTGTGCCTTCACACACCTCTATTCTATGACTTAACACACCTTCATTCTTACTTAAAAAACATCCTTTCTATGACTTCACACACCTCCATTCTATGACTTCACACACATCCATTCTATGACTTCACACACCTCCATTCTGTGACTTCACACACCTCAATTCTGTGACTTCACACACCTCCATTATGACTTCACACACATCCATTCTATGACTTCACACACCTCCATTTTATGACTTCACACACCTCCATTCTGTGACTTCACACACCTCCATTCTGAGTTCACACACCTCCATTCTGTGACTTCACACACCTCCAATCTGACTTCACACAGCTCCATTCTATGACTTCACACACCTCCATTCTGTGCCTTCACACACCTGCATTCTATGACTTAACACACCTTCATTCTTCCTTAACAAACATACATTCTATGACTTCACACACCTCCATTCTATGACTTCACACACCTCCATTCTATGACTTCACACACCTCCATTCTGTGACTTCACACACCTCAATTCTGTGACTTCACACACCTCCATTATGACTTCACACACATCCATTCTATGACTTCACACAGCTCCATTCTATGATTTCACACACCTCCATTCTGTGCCTTCACACACCTCCATTCTATGACTTCACACACCTCCATTCTATGACTTCACACACCTCCATTCTGTGACTTCACACACCTCCATTCTGAGTTCACACACCTCAATTCTGTGACTTCACACACCTCCAATCTGACTTCACTCAGCTCAATTCTATGACTTCACACACCTCCATTCTGTGACTTCACACACCTCCATTCTATGACTTCACACACCTCCATTGTGACTTCACACACCTCCATTGTATGAGTTCACACCCCTCCATTCTGACTTCACACACCTCCATTCTATGACTTCACACACCTTCATTTTGACTTCACACACCTCCATTCTATGACTTGACCCAACTCCATTCTGAATTCACACACCTCCATTCTGTGACTTCACACACCTCCATTCCATGGCTTCACACACCTCCATTCGATGACTTCACACACCTCCATTCTTTGACTTTTCACACCTCCATTCTATGAGTTCACACAACTCCATTTGTGACTCTACACACCACATTTGACTTCACACACCTCCATTCAGTGATTTCACACACCTCCATTCTGTGACTTCACACACCTTTATTGTTTGACTTCACACACCTCCATTCTTTGACTTAACACACCTCCATTCCATGACTTCACACACCTCCATTCTATGAGTTCACACACCTCCATTCTATGAGTTCACACACCTCCATTTTGACTTCACACACCTCCATTCTATGACTTCACACACCTTCATTCTTACTTCAGAGACATCCATTCTATGACTTCACGCACTTCCATTCTATGACTACACACACCTCATTTCTGAGTTGACACACCTCCATTCTGTGAATTCACACACCTCCAATTTGACCTCACACACCCCCATTCTATGACTTCACACACCCCCATTGTGACTTCACACACTCCATTCTATGAGTTCACACACCTCCATTCTGACTTCACAAACCTCCATTCTATGACTTCACACAGCTGCATTCTGACTTCAGACACCTCCATTTTGGACTTCACACACCACAATTTTGACTTCAAACACCTCCATTCTGTGACTTCACACACCTCCATTTTAACTTCACACACTTCCATTCTTTGACTTAACACACCTGCATTCTCTGACTTCACACACCACCATTTATTGCCTTCACACACCTATATTCTTGGACTTCACACACCTCCATTCCATGACTTCACACATCTTCATTTCATGAGTTCACACACCTCCATTTTGACTTCACACACCTCCATTCTATGACTTCACACACCTTCATTCTACTTCAGAAACATCCATTCTATGACTTCACACACCTCCATTCTATGACTTCACAAACCTCCATTCTGTGACTTCACACACCTCCATTCTGAGTTCACACACCTCATTTCCGTGACTTCACACACCTCAATTCTCACTTCACACACCTCCATTCTATGACTTCACACAATTCCATTCTATGACTTCACACACCTCCATTCTTTGACTTCACACACCTCCATTGTGAGTTCACACACCTCCATTCTGTGACTTCACACACCTCCATTCTGTGACTTCACACACGTCCATTCTGTGACTTCACACACCTCCATTCTATGATTTCTCACACCTCCATTCTATTAATTCCCACACCTCCATTCTGTGACTTCACACAACTCCATTCTATAACTTCCCACACCTCCATTCTGTGACTTCACACACCTCCATTCTGAGTTCACAAACCTCGATTCTGTGACTTAACGCACCTTCATTGTGTGACTTCTCACACCTCCATTCTATGACTTCACACACCTCCATTCTATGACTTCACACACCTAAATTCTACGACTTCACACAACTCCAGTCTTTGACTTCACACGGCTCCATTCTGTGACTTCACACACCTCCATTCTATAACTTCACACACCTCCATTGTGACTTCCCACACCTCCAATCTGAGTTCACACACCTCCGTTCTGACTTCACACACCTCCATTCTATGACTTCACGCACCTCGATTCTGTGACTTCACACACCTCAATTCTGTGACTTCACACGCCTCCATTATGACTTCACACACCTCCATTCTATGACTTCACACACCTCCATTCTATGACTTCACACACCTAGATTCTGTGACTTCACACACCTCCATTCTGAGTTCACACACCTCCATTCTGTGACTTCACACACCTCCATTCTGACTTCACACAGCTCCATAAAATGACTTCACACACCTCCATTCTGTGACTTCGCACACCTCCATTCTGACTTCACACAGCTCCATTCTCTGACTTCCCACACCTCCATTCTATGATTTCACACACCTCCATTCTATGACTTCACACACCTCCATTCGGTAACTTCACACACCTCCATTCTGAGTTCAAACACCTCCGTTCTGTGACTTAACACACCTCCATTCTGTGACTTCACACACCTCCATTCTGAGTTCACACAACTCCATTCTGTGACTTCACACACCTCCATTCTGACTTCACACAGCTCCATTTTATGACTTCACACACCTCCATTCTATGCCTTCACACACCTGCATTCTATGACTTAACACACCTTCATTCTTACTTAACAAACTTCCATTCTATTACTTCACACACCTCCATTCTATGACTTCACACACCTCCATTCTATGACTTCACACACCTCCATTCTGTGACTTCACACACCTCAATTCTGTGACTTCACACACCTCCATTATGACTTCACACACATCCATTCTATGACTTCACACACCTCCATTCTATGACTTCACACACCTCCATTCTGTGACTTCACACACCTCCATTCTGAGTTCACACACCTCCATTCTGTGACTTCACACACCTCCAATCTGACTTTACACAGCTCCATTCTATGACTTCACACACCTCCATTCTGTGACTTCACGCACCTCCATTCTATGACTTCACACACCTCCATTGTGACTTCACACGCTTCCATTCTATGAGTTCACACACCTCCATTCTGACTTCACACACCTCCATTCTATGACTTCACCACCTCCATTCTGACTTCACGCACCTCCATTCTATGACTTCACACAACTCCGTTCTGACTTCACACACTTCCATTCAGTGACTTCACACACCTCCATTATATGACTTCACACACCAACATTCTGTGACTTCACACACCTCCATTCTATGACTTCACACACCTCCATTTTTTGACTTCACACACCTACATTGTGACTTCACAGACCTCCATTCTATGAGTTCACACAAATGCATTGTGAATTCACACACCTCCATTCTATGACTTCACCCACCTCCATTCTGAATTCACACACCTCCATTCTGATTTCACACACCTCAATTCTGTGACTTCACACATCTCCATTCTATGACTTAACACACCTTCATTCTTACTTAACAAACATCCATTCAATGACTTCACACACCTCCATTCTATGACTTCACACACCTCCATTCTATGACTTCACACACCTTGATTCTGTGACTTCACACACCTCAATTCTGTGACTTCACACACCTCATTATGACTTCACACACATCCATTCTATGAGTTCACACACCTCCATTCTATGACTTCACACACCTCCATTCTGTGACTTCACACACCTCCATTCTGAGTTCACACACCTAAATTCTGTGACTTCACACACCTCCAACCTGACTTCACACAGCTTCATTCTATGACTTCACACACCTCCATTCTGTGACTTCACACACCTCCATTCTATGACTTCACACACCTCCATTGTGACTTCACACACCTCCATTCTGTGAGTTCACAGACCTCCATTCTGACTTCACACACCTCCATTCTATGACTTCACACACCTCCATTCTGACTTCACACACCTCCATTCTATGACTTCACACAAATCGTTTCAGACTTCACACATCTCCATTCTGTGACTTCACACACCTCCTTTGCATGACTTCACACACCTCCATTCGATGACTTCACACACCTCCATTCTTTGACTTCACACACCTCCATTCTATGAGTTCACACACCTCCATTTGTGACTCTACACACCACATTTTTGACTTCACACACCTCCATTCTTTGATTTCACACACCTCCATTCTATGACTTCACACACCTCTATTCTGTGACTTCACACATCTCAATTCTGTGACTTCACACACCTCCATTATGACTTCACACACATCCATTCTATGACTTCACACACCTCCATTCTATGACTTCACACACCTCCATTTTATGACTTCACACACCTCAATTCTGTGACTTCACACACCTCCATTCTGAGTTCAAATACCTCCGTTCTGTGACTTAACACACCTCCATTCTGTGACTTCACACACTTCCAATCTGACTTCAGACAGCTCCATTCTATGACTTCACACACCTCCATTCTGTGACTTCACACACCTCCATTATAACTTCACACACATCCATTCTATGACTTCACACACCTCCATTCTATGACTTCACACACCTCCATTCTATGACTTCACACACCTCCATTCTGTGACTTCACACACCTCCATTCTGAGTTCAAACACATCCGTTCTGTCACTTAACACACTTCCATTCTGTGACTTCACACACCTCCATTCTGAGTACACACACCTCCATTCTGTGACTTCACACACCTCCATTCTGACTTCACACAGCTCCATTCTATGACTTCACACACGTCCATTCTGTGCCTTCACACACCTCCATTCTATGACTTAACACACCTTCATTCTAACTTAACAAACATCCATTCTATGACTTCACACACCTCCATTCTGTGACTTCACACACCTCCATTCTATATCTTCACACACCTCCATTCTATGATTTCTCACACCTCCATTCTATTAATTCATACTCCTCCATTCTGCGACTTCACACAATTCCATTCTATAACTTCCCACACCTCCATTCTGTGACTTCACACACCAACATTCTGAGTTCACAAACCTCGATTCTGTGACTTAACGCACCTTCATTGTGTGACTTCACACACCTCCATTCTATGACTTCACACACCTCCATTCTATGACTTCACACACGTCCATTCTACGACTTCACACACCTCCTGTCTTTGACTTCACAACCCTCCATTCTGTGACTTCACACACCTCCATTCTATGACTTCACACAATTCCATTCTATGACTTCACACACCTCCATTCTTTGACTTCACACACCTCCATTGTGAGTTCACACACCTCCATTCTGTGACTTCACACACCTCCATTCTGTGACTTCACACACGTCCATTCTGTGACTTCACACACCTCCATTCTATGATTTCTCACACCTCCATTCTATTAATTCCCACACCTCCATTCTGTGACTTCACACAACTCCATTCTATAACTTCCCACACCTCCATTCTGTGACTTCACACACCTCCATTCTGAGTTCACAAACCTCGATTCTGTGACTTAACGCACCTTCATTGTGTGACTTCTCACACCTCCATTCTATGACTTCACACACCTCCATTCTATGACTTCACACACCTAAATTCTACGACTTCACACAACTCCAGTCTTTGACTTCACACGGCTCCATTCTGTGACTTCACACACCTCCATTCTATAACTTCACACACCTCCATTGTGACTTCCCACACCTCCAATCTGAGTTCACACACCTCCGTTCTGACTTCACACACCTCCATTCTATGACTTCACGCACCTCGATTCTGTGACTTCACACACCTCAATTCTGTGACTTCACACGCCTCCATTATGACTTCACACACCTCCATTCTATGACTTCACACACCTCCATTCTATGACTTCACACACCTAGATTCTGTGACTTCACACACCTCCATTCTGAGTTCACACACCTCCATTCTGTGACTTCACACACCTCCATTCTGACTTCACACAGCTCCATGAAATGACTTCACACACCTCCATTCTGTGACTTCGCACACCTCCATTCTGACTTCACACAGCTCCATTCTCTGACTTCCCACACCTCCATTCTATGATTTCACACACCTCCATTCTATGACTTCACACACCTCCATTCGGTAACTTCACACACCTCCATTCTGAGTTCAAACACCTCCGTTCTGTGACTTAACACACCTCCATTCTGTGACTTCACACACCTCCATTCTGAGTTCACACACCTCCATTCTGTGACTTCACACACCTCCATTCTGACTTCACACAGCTCCATTTTATGACTTCACACACCTCCATTCTGTGCCTTCACACACCTGCATTCTATGACTTAACACACCTTCATTCTTACTTAACAAACATCCATTCTATTACTTCACACACCTCCATTCTATGACTTCACACACCTCCATTCTATGACTTCACACACCTCCATTCTGTGACTTCACACACCTCAATTCTGTGACTTCACACACCTCCATTATGACTTCACACACATCCATTCTATGACTTCACACACCTCCATTCTATGACTTCACACACCTCCATTCTGTGACTTAACACACCTGCATTCTGTGACTTCACACACCACCATTGTTTGACTTCACAAACCTATATTCTAGGACTTCACACACCTCCATTCCATGACTTCACACATCTTCATTTTATGAGTTCACACACCTCCATTTTGACTTAACACACCTCCATTCTATGACTTTACACACCTTCATTCTACTTCAGAAACATCCATTCTATGACTTCACACACCTCCATTCTATGACTTCACAAACCTCCATTCTGTGACTTCACACACCTCCATTCTGAGTTCACACACGTCAATTCCGTGACTTCACACACCTCAATTCTCACTTCACACACCTCCATTCTATGACTTCACACAATTCCATTCTATGACTTCACACACCTCCATTCTTTGACTTCACACACCTCCATTGTGAGTTCACACACCTCCATTCTGTGACTTCACACACCTCCATTCTGTGACTTCACACACCTCCATTCTATGACTTCACACACCTCCATTCTGTGATTTCACACACCTCCATTCTGAGATCACACACCTCCATTCTGTGACTTCACACACCTCCATTCTGACTTCCCACAGCTCCATTCTCTGACTTCCCACACCTCCATTCTATGATTTCACACACCTCCATTCTATGACTTCACACACCTCCATTCTGTGACTTCACACACCTCCCTTCTGAGTTCAAACACCTCCGTTTTGTGACTTAGCACACTTCCATTCTGACTTCACACACCTCCCTTCTGAGTTCACACACCTCCATTCTGTGACTTCACACACCTCCATTCTGACTTCACACAGCTCCATTCTATGACTTCACACACCTCCATTCTGTGCCTTCACACACCTCCATTCTATGACTTAACACACCTTCATTCTTACTTAACAAACATCCATTCTATGACTTCACACACCTCCATTCTATGACTTCACACACCTCCATTCTATGACTTCACAAACCTCCATTCTGTGACTTCACACACCTCAATTCTGTGACTTCACACACCTCCATTATGACTTCACACACATCCATTCTATGACTTCACACACCTCCATTCTATGACTTCACACACCTCCATTCTGTGACTTCACACACCTCCATTCTGAGTTCACACACTTCCATTCTGTGACTTCACACACCTCCAATCTGAATTCACACAGCTCCATCCTATGACTTCACACACCTCCATTCTGTGCCTTCACACACCCCCATTCTATGACTTAACACACCTTCATTCTTACTTAACAAACATCTATTCTATGACTTCACACACCTCCATTCTATGACTTCACACACCTCCATTCTATGACTTCACACACCTCCATTCTGTGACTTCACACACCTCAATTCTGTGACTTCACACACCTCCATTCTGACTTCACACACATCCATTCTATGACTTCACACACCTCCATTCTATGACTTCACACACCTCCATTCTGTGACTTCACACACCTCCATTCTGAGTTCACACACCTCCATTCTGTGACTTCACACACCTCCAATCTCACTTCACACAGCTCCATTCTATGACTTCACACACCTGCATTCTGTGACTTCACACACCTCCATTCTATGACTTCACACACCTCCATTCTGTGACTTCACACACCTCCATTCTGAGTTCACACACTTCCATTCTGTGACTTCACACACCTCCATTCTGACTTCACACAGCTCCATTCTGTGCCTTCACACACCTCCATTCTATGACTTAACACACCTTCATTCTCACTTAAGAAACATCCATTCTATGACTTCACACACCTCCATTCTATGACTTCACACACCTCCATTCTATGACTTCACACACCTCAATTCTGTGACTTCACACACCTCAATTCTGTGACTTAACACACCTTCATTCTTACTTAACAAACATCCATTCTATGAATTCACACACCTCCATTCTGACTTCACACACCTCCATTCTATGACTTCACACAACACCATTCTGACTTCACACACCTCCATTCTGTGACTTCACACACCTCCATTCTGAGTTCACACACCTCCATTCTGTGACTTCACACACCTCCAATCTGACTTCACACAGCTCCATTCTATGACTTCACACACCTCCATTCTGTGACTTCACACACCTCCATTCTGAGTTCAAACACCTCCGTTTTGTGACTTAACACACTTCCATTCTGTGACTTCACACAACTCCAATCTGACTTCAGACAGCTCCATTCTATGACTTCACACACCTCCATTCTGTGACTTCACACACCTCCATTATGACTTCACACACCTCCATTCTATGACTTAACACACCTTCATTCTTACTTAACAAACATCCATTCTATGACTTCACACACCTCCATTCTATGACTTCACATACCTCCATTCTATAACTTCACACACCTGCATTCTGTGACTTCACACACCTCAATTCTGTGACTTCACACACCTCCATTATGATTTCACACATCCATTCTATGACTTCACACACCTCCATTCTATGACTTCACACACCTCCATTCTGTGATTTCACACACCTCCATTCTGAGTTCACATACCTCCATTCTGTGACTTCACACACCTTCAATCTGACTTCACACAGCTCCATTCTATGACTTCACACACCTCCATTCTGTGACTTCACACACCTCCATTCTATGACTTCACACAACTCCATTGTGACTTCACAGACCTCCACTCTATGAGTTCACACACCTCCATTCTGACGTCACACACCTCCATTCTATGACTTCACACAACACCATTCTGACTTCACACACCTCCATTCTGTGACTTCACACACCTCCATTCCATGACTTTACACACCTCAATTCGATGACTTCACACGCCTCCATTCTTTGACTTTACACACCTCCATTCTATGAGTTCACACACCTCAATTTGTGACTCTACACACCACCTTATTGACTTCACACACCTCCATTCTGTGATTTCACACACCTCCATTCTGTGACTTCACATAACTTTATTGTTTGACTTCACACACCTCCATTGTTTGACTTCACACACGTCCATTCCATGACTTCACACACCTCCATTCTATGAGTTCACACACCTCCATTCTATGAGTTCACACACCTCCATTTTGACTTCACGCACCTCCATTCTATGACTTCACACACCTTCATTCTTACTTCAGAAACATCCATTCTATGACTTCACGCACTTCCATTCTATGACTTCACACACCTCATTTCTGAGTTGACACACCTCCATTCTGTGATTTCACACACCTCCAATTTGACCTCACACACCCCATTCTATGACTTCACACACCCCCATTGTGACTTCACACACTCCATTCTATGAGTCACACACCTCCATTCTGACTTCACACACCTCCATTCTATGACTTCACACAGCTGCATTCTGACTTCAGACACCTTCATTTGTGACTTCACACACCAAATTTTTGACTTCAAACACCTTCATTCTGTGACTTCACACACCTCCATTCTGTGACTTCACACACCTCAATTCTGTGACTTCACACGCCTCCATTATGACTTCACACACCTCCATTCTATGGCTTCACACACCTCCATTCTATGACTTCACACACCTAGATTCTGTGACTTCACACACCTCCATTCTGAGTTCACACACCTCCATTCTGTGACTTCACACACCTCCATTCTGACTTCACACAGCTCCATAAAATGACTTCACACACCTCCATTCTGTGACTTCGCACACCTCCATTCTGACTTCACATAGCTCCATTCTCTGACTTCCCAAACCTCCATTGTATGATTTCACACACCTCCATTCTATGACTTCACACACCTCCATTCTGTGACTTAACTCACCTCAATTCTGTGACTTCACACGCCTCCATTATGACTTCACACACCTCCATTCTATGGCTTCACACACCTCCATTCTATGACTTCACACACCTAGATTCTGTGACTTCACACACCTGCATTCTGAGTTCACACACCTCCATTCTGTGACTTCACACACCTCCATTCTGACTTCACACAGCTCCATAAAATGAATTGACACGCCTCCATTCTGTGACTTCGCACACCTCCATTCTGACTTCACACAGCTCCATTCTCTGACTTCCCACACCTCCATTCTATGATTTCACACATCTCCATTCTATGACTTCACACACCTCCATTCGGTAACTTCACACACCTCCATTCTGAGTTCAATCACCTCCGTTCTGTGACTTAACACACCTCCATTCTGTGACTTCACACACCTCCATTCTGTGTTCACACACTTCCATTCTGTGACTTCACACACCTCCATTCTGACTTCACACAGCTCCATTCTATGGCTTCACACACCTCCATTCTGTGCCTTCACACACCTCTATTCTATGACTTAACACACCTTCATTCTTACTTAACAAACATCCATTCTATGACTTCACACACCTCCATTCTATGACTTCACACACATCCATTCTATGACTTCACACACCTCCATTCTGTGACTTCACACACCTCAATTCTGTGACTTCACACACCTCCATTATGACTTCACACACATCCATTCTATGACTTCACACACCTCCATTTTATGACTTCACACACCTCCATTCTGTGACTTCACACACCTCCATTCTGAGTTCACACACCTCCATTCTGTGACTTCACACACCTCCAATCTGACTTCACACAGCTCCATTCTATGACTTCACACACCTCCATTCTGTGCCTTCACACACCTGCATTCTATGACTTAACACACCTTCATTCTTCCTTAACAAACATACATTCTATGACTTCACACACCTCCATTCTATGACTTCACACACCTCCATTCTATGACTTCACACACCTCCATTCTGTGACTTCACACACCTCAATTCTGTGACTTCACACACCTCCATTATGACTTCACACACATCCATTCTATGACTTCACACAGCTCCATTCTATGATTTCACACACCTCCATTCTGTGCCTTCACACACCTCCATTCTATGACTTCACACACCTCCATTCTATGACTTCACACACCTCCATTCTGTGACTTCACACACCTCCATTCTGAGTTCACACACCTCAATTCTGTGACTTCACACACCTCCAATCGGACTTCACTCAGCTCAATTCTATGACTTCACACACCTCCATTCTGTGACTTCACACACCTCCATTCTATGACTTCACACACCTCCATTGTGACTTCACACACCTCCATTGTATGAGTTCACACCCCTCCATTCTGACTTCACACACCTCCATTCTATGACTTCACACACCTTCATTTTGACTTCACACACCTCCATTCTATGACTTGACCCAACTCCATTCTGAATTCACACACCTCCATTCTGTGACTTCACACACCTCCATTCCATGGCTTCACACACCTCCATTCGATGACTTCACACACCTCCATTCTTTGACTTTTCACACCTCCATTCTATGAGTTCACACAACTCCATTTGTGACTCTACACACCACCTTTTTGACTTCACACACCTCCATTCAGTGATTTCACACACCTCCATTCTGTGACTTCACACACCTTTATTGTTTGACTTCACACACCTCCATTCTTTGACTTAACACACCTCCATTCCATGACTTCACACACCTCCATTCTATGAGTTCACACACCTCCATTCTATGAGTTCACACACCTCCATTTTGACTTCACACACCTCCATTCTATGACTTCACACACCTTCATTCTTACTTCAGAGACATCCATTCTATGACTTCACGCACTTCCATTCTATGACTACACACACCTCATTTCTGAGTTGACACACCTCCATTCTGTGAATTCACACACCTCCAATTTGACCTCACACACCCCCATTCTATGACTTCACACACCCCCATTGTGACTTCACACACTCCATTCTATGAGTTCACACACCTCCATTCTGACTTCACAAACCTCCATTCTATGACTTCACACAGCTGCATTCTGACTTCAGACACCTCCATTTTGGACTTCACACACCACAATTTTGACTTCAAACACCTCCATTCTGTGACTTCACACACCTCCATTTTGACTTCACACACTTCCATTCTTTGACTTAACACACCTGCATTCTCTGACTTCACACACCACCATTTATTGCCTTCACACACCTATATTCTTGGACTTCACACACCTCCATTCCATGACTTCACACATCTTCATTTCATGAGTTCACACACCTCCATTTTGACTTCACACACCTCCATTCTATGACTTCACACACCTTCATTCTACTTCAGAAACATCCATTCTATGACTTCACACACCTCCATTCTATGACTTCACAAACCTCCATTCTGTGACTTCACACACCTCCATTCTGAGTTCACACACCTCATTTCCGTGACTTCACACACCTCAATTCTCACTTCACACACCTCCATTCTATGACTTCACACAATTCCATTCTATGACTTCACACACCTCCATTCTTTGACTTCACACACCTCCACTGTGAGTTCACACACCTCCATTCTGTGACTTCACACACCTCCATTCTGTGACTTCACACACGTCCATTCTGTGACTTCACACACCTCCATTCTATGATTTCTCACACCTCCATTCTATTAATTCCCACACCTCCATTCTGTGACTTCACACAACTCCATTCTATAACTTCCCACACCTCCATTCTGTGACTTCACACACCTCCATTCTGAGTTCACAAACCTCGATTCTGTGACTTAACGCACCTTCATTGTGTGACTTCTCACACCTCCATTCTATGACTTCACACACCTCCATTCTATGACTTCACACACCTAAATTCTACGACTTCACACAACTCCAGTCTTTGACTTCACACACCTCCATTCTGTGACTTCACACACCTCCATTCTGAGTTCACACAACTCCATTCTGTGACTTCACACACCTCCATTCGGACTTCACACAGCTCCATTTTATGACTTCACACACCTCCATTCTATGCCTTCACACACCTGCATTCTATGACTTAACACACCTTCATTCTTACTTAACAAACTTCCATTCTATTACTTCACACACCTCCATTCTATGACTTCACACACCTCCATTCTATGACTTCACACACCTCCATTCTGTGACTTCACACACCTCAATTCTGTGACTTCACACACCTCCATTATGACTTCACACACATCCATTCTATGACTTCACACACCTCCATTCTATGACTTCACACACCTCCATTCTGTGACTTCACACACCTCCATTCTGAGTTCACACACCTCCATTCTGTGACTTCACACACCTCCAATCTGACTTTACACAGCTCCATTCTATGACTTCACACACCTCCATTCTGTGACTTCACGCACCTCCATTCTATGACTTCACACACCTCCATTGTGACTTCACACGCGTCCATTCTATGAGTTCACACACCTCAATTCTGACTTCACACACCTCCATTCTATGACTTCACCACCTCCATTCTGACTTCACGCACCTCCATTCTATGACTTCACACAACTCCGTTCTGACTTCACACACTTCCATTCAGTGACTTCACACACCTCCATTATATGACTTCACACACCAACATTCTGTGACTTCACACACCTCCATTCTATGACTTCACACACCTCCATTCTTTGACTTCACACACCTACATTGTGACTTCACAGACCTCCATTCTATGAGTTCACACAAATGCATTGTGAATTCACACACCTCCATTCTATGACTTCACCCACCTCCATTCTGAATTCACACACCTCCATTCTGATTTCACACACCTCAATTCTGTGACTTCACACATCTCCATTCTATGACTTAACACACCTTCATTCTTACTTAACAAACATCCATTCAATGACTTCACACACCTCCATTCTATGACTTCACACACCTCCATTCTATGACTTCACACACCTTGATTCTGTGACTTCACACACCTCAATTCTGTGACTTCACACACCTCATTATGACTTCACACACATCCATTCTATGAGTTCACACACCTCCATTCTATGACTTCACACACCTCCATTCTGTGACTTCACACACCTCCATTCTGAGTTCACACACCTAAATTCTGTGACTTCACACACCTCCAACCTGACTTCACACAGCTTCATTCTATGACTTCACACACCTCCATTCTGTGACTTCACACACCTCCATTCTATGACTTCACACACCTCCATTGTGACTTCACACACCTCCATTCTGTGAGTTCACAGACCTCCATTCTGACTTCACACACCTCCATTCTATGACTTCACACACCTCCATTCTGACTTCACACACCTCCATTCTATGACTTCACACAAATCGTTTCAGACTTCACACATCTCCATTCTGTGACTTCACACACCTCCTTTCCATGACTTCACACACCTCCATTCGATGACTTCACACACCTCCATTCTTTGACTTCACACACCTCCATTCTATGAGTTCACACACCTCCATTTGTGACTCTACACACCACATTTTTGACTTCACACACCTCCATTCTTTGATTTCACACACCTCCATTCTATGACTTCACACACCTCTATTCTGTGACTTCACACATCTCAATTCTGTGACTTCACACACCTCCATTATGACTTCACACACATCCATTCTATGACTTCACACACCTCCATTTTATGACTTCACACACCTCAATTCTGTGACTTCACACACCTCCATTCTGAGTTCACACACCTCCATTCTGTGACTTCACACACCTCCAATCTGACTTCATACAGCTCCATTCTATGACTTCACACACCTCCATTCTGTGACTTCACACACCTCCATTCTGAGTTCAAATACCTCCGTTCTGTGACTTAACACACCTCCATTCTGTGACTTCACACACTTCCAATCTGACTTCAGACAGCTCCATTCTATGACTTCACACACCTCCATTCTGTGACTTCACACACCTCCATTATAACTTCACACACATCCATTCTATGACTTCACACACCTCCATTCTATGACTTCACACACCTCCATTCTATGACTTCACACACCTCCATTCTGTGACTTCACACACCTCCATTCTGAGTTCAAACACATCCGTTCTGTCACTTAACACACTTCCATTCTGTGACTTCACACACCTCCATTCTGAGTACACACACCTCCATTCTGTGACTTCACACACCTCCATTCTGACTTCACACAGCTCCATTCTATGACTTCACACACGTCCATTCTGTGCCTTCACACACCTCCATTCTATGACTTAACACACCTTCATTCTAACTTAACAAACATCCATTCTATGACTTCACACACCTCCATTCTGTGACTTCACACACCTCCATTCTATATCTTCACACACCTCCATTCTATGATTTCTCACACCTCCATTCTATTAATTCATACTCCTCCATTCTGCGACTTCACACAATTCCATTCTATAACTTCCCACACCTCCATTCTGTGACTTCACACACCAACATTCTGAGTTCACAAACCTCGATTCTGTGACTTAACGCACCTTCATTGTGTGACTTCACACACCTCCATTCTATGACTTCACACACCTCCATTCTATGACTTCACACACGTCCATTCTACGACTTCACACACCTCCTGTCTTTGACTTCACAACCCTCCATTCTGTGACTTCACACACCTCCATTCTATAACTTCACACACCTCCATTGTGACTTCCCACACCTCCAATCTGAGTTCACACACCTCCGTTCTGACCTCACACACCTCCATTCTATGACTTCACACACCTCCATTCTGTGACTTCACACACCTCAATTCTGTGACTTCACACGCCTCCATTATGACTTCACACACCTCCATTCTATGACTTCACACACCTCCATTCTATGACTTCACACACCTAGATTCTGTGACTACACACACCTCCATTCTGAGTTCACACACCTCCATTCTGTGACTTCACACACCTCCATTCTGTCTTCACACAGCTCCATAAAATGACTTCACACACCTCCATTCTGTGACTTCGCACACCTCCATCATTCTGACTTAACACAGCTCCATTCTCTGACTTCCCACACCTCCATTCTATGATTTCACACACCTCCATTCTATGACTTCACACACCTCCATTCTGTGACTTCACACACTTCCATTCTGAGTTCAAACACCTCCGTTCTGTGACTTAACACACCTCCATTCTGTGACTTCACACACCTCCATTCTGAGTTGACACACCTCCATTCTGTGACTTCACACACCTCCATTCTGACTTCACACAGCTCCATTCTATGACTTCACACACCTAAATTATGTGCCTTCACACACCTCCATTCTATGACTTAACACACCTTCATTCTTACTTAACAAACATCCATTCTATGACTTCACACACCTCCATTCTGTGACTTCACTCACAGCAATTCTGTGACTTCACACACCTCCATTATGACTTCACACACATCCAATCTATGACTTCACACACCTCCATCCTATGACTTCACACACCTCCATTCTGTGCCTTCACACACCTCCATTCTATGACTTAACACAGCTTCATTCTTACTTAACAAACATCCATTCTATGACTCCACACACCTCCATTCTATGACTTCACACACCTACATTCTATGACTTCACACACCTCCATTCTGTGACTTCACACACCTCAATTCTGTGACTTCACACACCTCCATTATGACTTCACACACATCCATTCTATGACTTCACACACCTCCATTCTATGACTTCACACACCTCCATTCTGTGACTTCACACACCTCAATTCTGAGTTCACACACCTCCATTCTGTGACTTCACACACCTCCAATCTGACTTCACACAGCTCCATTCTATGACTTCACACACCTCCATTCTGTGACTTCACGCACCTCCATTCTATGACTTCACACACCTCCATTGTGACTTCACACACCTCCATTCTATGAGTTCACACACCTCCATTCTGACTTCACACACCTCCATTCTATGACTTCACCACCTCCATTCTGACTTCACGCACCTCCATTCTATGACTTCACACAACTCCATTCTGACTTCACACACCTCCATTCTGTGACTTCACACACCTCCATTATATGACTTCACACACCAACATTCTGTGACTTCAAAAACCTCCATTCTATGACTTCACACACCTCCATTCTGTGACTTCACACACCTACATTTTGACTTCACAGACCTCCATTCTATGAGTTCAGACAAATGCATTGTGAATTCACACACCTCCATTCTATGACTTCACCCACCTCCATTCTGACTTCACACACCTCCATTCTGATTTCACACACCTCCATTCTATGACTTCACACACCTTGATTCTGTGACTTCACACACCTCAATTCTGTGACTTCACACACCTCATTATGACTTCACACACATCCATTCTATGAGTTCACACACCTCCATTCTATGACTTCACACACCTCCATTCTGTGACTTCACACCCCTCCATTCTGAGTTCACACACCTAAATTCTGTGACTTCACACACCTCCATTCTGTGACTTCACACACCTCCATTCTATGACTTAACACACCTTCATTCTTACTTAACAAACATCCATTCTTTGACTTCACACACCTCCATTCTGTGACTTCACACACCTCAATTCTGTGACTTCACACACCTCCATTATGACTTCACACACATCCATTCTATGACTTCACACACCTCCATCCTATGACTTCACACACCTCCATTCTGTGCCTTCACACACCTCCATTCTATGACTTCACACACCTCCATTCTATGACTTCACACACCTAGATTCTGTGACTTCACACACTTCCATTCTGAGTTCACACACCTCCATTCTGTGACTTCACACACCTCCATTCTGACTTCACACAGGTCCATTAAATGACTTCACACACCTCCATTCTGTGACTTCGCACACCTCCATTCTGACTTCACACAGCTCCATTCTCTGCCTTCCCACACCTCCATTCTATGATTTCACACACCTCCATTCTATGCCTTCACACACCTCCATTCGGTAACTTCACACACCTCCATTCGGAGTTCAAACACCTCCGTTCTGTGACTTCACACACCTCCATTCTGTGACTTCACACACCTCCATTCTGACTTCACACAGCTCCATTCTATGACTTCACACACCTCCATTCTGTGCCTTCACAAACCTGCATTCTATGACTTAACACACCTTCATTCTTACTTACCAAACATCCATTCTATTACGTCACACACCTCCATTCTATGACTTCACACACCTCCATTCTATGACTTCACACACCTCCATTCTGTGACTTCACACACCTCAATTCTGTGACTTCACACACCTCCATTATGACTTCACACACCTCCATTCTATGACTTCACACACCTCCATTCTATGACTTCACACACCTTGATTCTGTGACTTCACACACCTCAATTCTGTGACTTCACAAACCTCATTATGACTTCACACACATCCATTCTATGAGTTCACACACCTCCATTCTATGACTTCACACACCTCCATTCTGTGACTTCACACACCTCCATTCTGAGTTCACACACCTAAATTCTGTGACTTCACACACCTCCAATCTGACTTCACACAGCTTCATTCTATGACTTCACACACCTCCATTCCGTGACTTTACACACGTCCATTCTATGACTTCACACACCTCCATTTTGACTTCACACACCACCATTCTATGAGTTCACAGACCTCCATTCTGACTTCACACACCTCCATTCTATGACTTCACACACCTCCATTCTGACTTCACACACCTACATTCTATGACTTCACACAAATCCTTTCTGACTTCACACACCTCCATTCTGTGACTTCACACACCTCCTTTCCATGACTTCACACACCTCCATTCGATGACTTCACACACCTCCATTCTTTGACTTCACACACCCCCATTCTATGAGTTCACATACCTCCATTTGTGACTCTACGCACCACATTTTTGACTTCACACACCTCCATTCTGTGATTTCACACACCTCCATTCTATGACTTCACACACCTCTATTCTGTGACTTCACACATCTCAATTCTGTGACTTCACACACCTCCATTATGACTTCACACACATCCATTCTATGACTTCACACACCTCCATTTTATGACTTCACACACCTCAATTCTGTGACTTCACACACCTCCATTCTGAGTTCACACACCTCCATTCTGTGACTTCACACACCTCCAATCTGACTTCACACAGCTGCATTCTATGACTTCACACACCTCCATTCTGTGACTTCACACACCTCCATTCTGAGTTCAAACACCTCCGTTCTGTGACTTAACACACCTCCATTCTGTGACTTCACACACTTCCAATCTGACTTCAGACAGCTCCATTCTATGACTTCACACACCTCCATTCTGTGACTTCACACACCTCCATTATGACTTCACACACGTCCATTCTATGACTTCACACACCTCCATTCTATGACTTCACACACCTCCATTCTATGACTTCACACACCTCCATTCTGTGACTTCACACACCTCCATTCAGAGTTCAAACACCTCCGTTCTCTCACTTAACACACCTCCATTCTGTGACTTCACACACCTCCATTCTGAGTTCACACACCTCCATTCTGTTACTTCACACACCTCCATTCTGACTTCACACAGCTCCATTCTATGACTTCACACACCTCCACTCTGTGCCTTCACACACCTCCATTCTATGACTTAACACACCTTCATTCTTACTTAACAAACATCCATTCTATGACTTCACACACCTCCATTCTGTGACTTCACACACCTCCATTCTATATCTTCACACACCTCCATTCTATGATTTCTCACACCTCCATTCCATTAATTCATACACCCCCATTCTGCGACTTCACACAACTCCATTCTATAACTTCCCACACCTCCATTCTGTGACTTTACACACCTCCATTCTGAGTTCACAAACCTCGATTCTGTGACTTAACGCACCTTCATTGTGTGACTTCACACACCTCCATTCTATGGCTTCACACACCTCCATTCTCTGACTTCACACACCTCCAGTCTTTGACTTCACAACCCTCCATTCTGTGACTTCACACACCTCCATTCTATAATTTCACACACCTCCATTTTGACTTCCCACACCTCCAATCTGAGTTCACACACCTCCGTTCTGACCTCACACACCTCCATTCTATGACTTCACACACCTCCATTCTGTGACTTCACACAGCTCAATTCTGTGACTTCACACGCCTCCATTATGACTTCACACACCTCCATTCTATGACTTCACACACCTCCATTCTATGACTTCACACACCTAGATTCTGTGACTACACACACCTGCATTCTGAGTTCACACACCTCCATTCTGTGACTTCACACACCTCCATTCTGACTTCACACAGCTCCATAAAATGACTTCACACACCTCCATTCTGTGACTTCGCACACCTCCATTCTGACTTCACACAGCTCCATTCTCTGACTTCCCACACCTCCATTCTATGATTTCACACACCTCCATTCTATGACTTCACACACCTCCATTCTGTGACTTCACACACCTCCATTCTGAGTTCAAACACCTCCATTCTGTGACTTAACACACCTCCATTCTGTGACTTCACACACCTCCATTCTGAGTTCACACACCTCCATTCTGTGACTTCACACACCTCCATTCTGACTTCACACAGCTCCATTCTATGACTTCACACACCTCCATTCTGTGCCTTCACACACCTCCATTCTATGACTTAACACACCTTCATTCTTACTTAACAATCATCCATTCTATGACTTCACACACCTCCATTCTATGACTTCACACACCTCCATTCTATGACTTCACACACCTCCATTCTGTGACTTCACACACCTCAATTCTGTGACTTCACACACCTCCATTATGACTTCACACACCTCCATTCTATGACTTAACACACCTTCATTCTTACTTAACAAACATCCATTCTATGACTTCACACACCTCCATTCTATGACTTCACACACCTCCATTCTGTGACTTCACACACCTCCATTCTGTGACTTCACACACCGCAATTCTGTGACTTCACACACCTCCATTTTGACTTCACACACATCCATTCTATGACTTCACACACCTCCATTCTATGACTTCACACACCTCCATTCTGTGACTTCACACACCTCCATTATGAGTTCACACACCTCCATTTTGTGACTTCACACATCTCCAATCTCACTTCACACAGCTCCATTCTGTGACTTCACACACCTGCATTCTGTGACTTCACACACCTCCAGTCTATGACTTCACACACCTCCATTGTGACTTCACACACCTCAGTTCTGTGAGTTCACACCCCTCCATTCTGACTTCACACACCTCCATTCTATGACTTCACACACCTCCATTCTGACTTCACACACCTCCATTCTATAACTTCACACAACTCAATTCTGACTTCACACACCTCCATTCTGTGACTTCACACAGCTCCATTATATGACTTCACACACCTCCATTCTGTGACTTCACACACCTCCATTCTATGACTTCACACACCTCCATTCTGTGACTTCACATACCTACATTGTGACTTCACACACCTACATTCTATGAGTTCACACAAATGCACTGTGAATTCACACACCTCCATTCTATGACTTCACACACCTCCATTCTGACTTCACACACCTCCATTCTGATTTCACACACCTCAATTCTGTGACTTCACACAACTCCATTCTATGATTTCACAGACCTCCATTGTATGACTTCACACATCTCCATTCTATGACTTCACACACCTCCTTTCTGAGTTGACACACCTCCATTCTATGACTTCACACACCTCCAATCTGACTTCACACACCTCCATTTTATGACTTCACAAACTTCCATTCTGTGAGTTCAAAAACCTCCATTCTATGACTTCACACACTTCCATTGTGACTTCACACACCATCATTCTATGAGTTCACACACTGCCATTCTGACTTCACTCACCTCCATTCTATGACTTCACACAGCTCCATTCTGACTTCACACAGCTCCATTCTATGACTTCGCACACATCTATTCTGACTTCACTCACCTCCATTCTGTGACTTCACACACCTCCATTCTGATTTCACACACCTCCATTCTCTGACGTCAAACACCTCCATTCTGTGACTTCACACACCTCCATTCTATGACTTCACACACCTCCATTCTGTGACTTCAGACACCTCCATTCTGAGTTCACACACCTCCATTTTGTGATTTCACACACCTCCATTCTGTGACTTCACACACCTCCATTCTATGACTTCACACACCTAAATTCTATGACTTCACAAACCTCCATTCTATGACCTCACACACCTCCATTCTGTGACTTCACACACCTCCATTCTATGACTTCACACACCTCCATTCGGTGTCTTCACTCACCTCCATTCTATGATCTCACACACCTACATTCTATGACTTCGCACACCTGCATTGTGACTTCACACACCTCCATTCTATGAGTTCACACACCTCCATTCTGACTTCACACACCTCCATTCTATGACTTCACACACCTCCATTCTGACTTCACACACCTCCATTCTATGACTTCACACAACTCCATCTGACTTCACACACCTCTATTCCATGACTTCACACAGCTCCATTCGATGAATTCACACACCTCCATTCTTTGACTTCATGCACCTCCATTCTATGAGTTCACACACCTCCTTTCTGTGACTTCACACACCTTTATTGTTTGACTTCACACACCTCCATTCTTTGACTTCACACACCTCCATTCCATGACTTCACACACCTCCATTCTATGAGTTCACACACCTCCATTCTATGAGTTCACACACCTCCATTTTGACTTCACACACCTCCATTCTTTGACTTCATACACCTTCATTCTCACTTCAGAAACATCCATTCTATGACTTCACGCACCTCCATTCTATGACTTCACAAACCTCCGTTCTGTGACCACACACCTCCATTCTGAGTTCCCACACCTCCATTCTGTGACTTCACCCACCTCCATCCTGACTTCACACACCTCCATTCTGACTTCACAAACCTCAATTCTTTGACTTCACACACCTCCATTCTATGATTTCACACACTACCATTCTATGAATTCACACACCTCTATTCTACGACTTCACACACCTCATTTCTGAGTTGACACACCTCCATTCTGTGATTTCACACACCTCCAATTTGACTTCACACACCCCAATTCTATGACTTCACACACCCCCATTGTGTCTTCACACACTCCATTCTATGAGTTCACACACCTCCATTCTGACTTCACACACCTCGATTCTATGGCTTCACACAGCTGCATTCTGACTTCAGACACCTTCATTCTGTGACTTCACACACCTCCATTCTGTGACTTCACACACCTCCATTTTGACTTCACACACTTCCATTCTTTGACTTAACACACCTGCATTCTGTGACTTCACACACCACCATTGTTTGACTTCACAAACCTATATTCTAGGACTTCAGACACCTCCATTCCATGACTTCACACATCTTCATTTTATGAGTTCACACACCTCCATTTTGACTTAACACACCTCCATTCTATGACTTTACACACCTTCATTCTATGACTTCACAAACCTCCATTCTGTGACTTCACACACCTCCATTCTGAGTTCACACACGTCAATTCCGTGACTTCACACACCTCAATTCTCACTTAACACACCTCCATTCTATGACTTCACACAATTCCATTCTATGACTTCACACACCTCCATTCTTTGACTTCACACACCTCCATTGTGAGTTCACACACCTCCATTCTGTGACTTCACACACCTCCATTCTGTGACTTCACACACCTCCATTCTATGACTTCACACACCTCCATTCTGTGATTTCACACACCTCCATTCTGAGTTCACACACCTCCATTCTGTGACTTCACACACCTCCATTCTGACTTCCCACAGCTCCATTCTCTGACTTCCCACACCTCCATTCTATGATTTCACACACCTCCATTCTGTGTCTTCACACACCTCCATTCTGTGACTTCACACACCTACTTTCTGAGTTCAAACACCTCCGTTTTGTGACTTAGCACACCTCCATTCTGTGACTTCACACACCTCCATTCTGAGTTCACACACCTCCATTCTGTGACTTCACACACCTCCATTCTGACTTCACACAGCTCCATTCTATGAATTCACACACCTCCATTCTGTGCCTTCACACACCTCCATTCTATGACTTAACACACCTTCATTCTTACTTAACAAACATCCATTCTATGACTTCACACACCTCCATTCTATGACTTCACACACATCCATTCTATGACTTCACACACCTCCATTCTGTGACTTCACACACCTCAATTCTGTGACTTCACACACCTCCATTATGACTACACACACATCCATTCTATGACTTCACACACCTCCATTCTATGACTTCACACACCTCCATTCTGTGACTTCACACACCTCCATTCTGAGTTCACACACTTCCATTCTGTGACTTCACACACCTCCAATCTGAATTCACACAGCTCCATCCTATGACTTCACACACCTCCATTCTGTGCCTTCACACACCCCCATTCTATGACTTAACACACCTTCATTCTTACTTAACAAACATCTATTCTATGACTTCACACACCTCCATTCTATGACTTCACACACCTCCATTCTATGACTTCACACACCTCCATTCTGTGACTTCACACACCTCAATTCTGTGACTTCACACACCTCCATTCTGTGACTTCACATAACTTTATTGTTTGACTTCACACACCTCCATTGTTTGACTTCACACACGTCCATTCCATGACTTCACACACCTCCATTCTATGAGTTCACACACCTCCATTCTATGAGTTCACACACCTCCATTTTGACTTCACACACCTCCATTCTATGACTTCACACACCTTCATTCTTACTTCAGAAACATCCATTCTATGACTTCACGCACTTCCATTCTATGACTTCACACACCTCATTTCTGAGTTGACACACCTCCATTCTGTGATTTCACACACCTCCAATTTGACCTCACACACCCCATTCTATGACTTCACACACCCCCATTGTGACTTCACACACTCCATTCTATGAGTCACACACCTCCATTCTGACTTCACACACCTCCATTCTATGACTTCACACAGCTGCATTCTGACTTCAGACACCTTCATTTGTGACTTCACACACCAAATTTTTGACTTCAAACACCTTCATTCTGTGACTTCACACACCTCCATTCTGTGACTTCACACACCTCAATTCTGTGACTTCACACGCCTCCATCATGACTTCACACACCTCCATTCTATGGCTTCACACACCTCCATTCTAAGACTTCACACACCTAGATTCTGTGACTTCACACACCTCCATTCTGAGTTCACACACCTCCATTCTGTGACTTCACACACCTCCAGTCTGACTTCACACAGCTCCATAAATGACTTCACACACCTCCATTCTGTGACTTCGCACACCTCCATTCTGACTTCACAAAGCTCCATTCTCTGACTTCCCAAACCTCCATTGTATGATTTCACACACCTCCATTCTAAGACTTCACACACCTCCATTCTGTGACTTCACACACCTCAATTCTGTGACTTCACACGCCTCCATTATGACTTCACACACCTCCATTCTATGGCTTCACACACCTCCATTCTATGACTTCACACACCTAGATTCTGTGACTTCACACACCTGCATTCTGAGTTCACACACCTCCATTCTGTGACTTCACACACCTCCATTCTGACTTCACACAGCTCCATAAAATGAATTGACACACCTCCATTCTGTGACTTCGCACACCTCCATTCTGACTTCACACAGCTCCATTCTCTGACTTCCCACACCTCCATTCTATGATTTCACACACCTCCATTCTATGACTTCACACACCTCCATTCGGTAACTTCACACACCTCCATTCTGAGTTCAATCACCTCCGTTCTGTGACTTAACACACCTCCATTCTGTGACTTCACACACCTCCATTCTGTGTTCACACACTTCCATTCTGTGACTTCACACACCTCCATTCTGACTTCACACAGCTCCATTCTATGGCTTCACACACCTCCATTCTGTTCCTTCACACACCTCTATTCTATGACTTAACACACCTTCATTCTTACTTAACAAACATCCATTCTATGACTTCACACACCTCCATTCTATGACTTCACACACATCCATTCTATGACTTCACACACCTCCATTCTGTGACTTCACACACCTCCATTCTGTGACTTCACACACCTCCATTATGACTTCACACACATCCATTCTATGACTTCACACACCTCCATTTTATGACTTCACACACCTCCATTCTGTGACTTCACACACCTCCATTCTGAGTTCACACACCTCCATTCTGTGACTTCACACACCTCCAATCTGACTTCACACAGCTCCATTCTATGACTTCACACACCTCCATTCTGTGCCTTCACACACCTGCATTCTATGACTTAACACACCTTCATTCTTCCTTAACAAACATACATTCTATGACTTCACACACCTCCATTCTATGACTTCACACACCTCCATTCTATGACTTCACACACCTCCATTCTGTGACTTCACACACCTCAATTCTGTGACTTCACACACCTCCATTATGACTTCACACACATCCATTCTATGACTTCACACAGCTCCATTCTATGATTTCACACACCTCCATTCTGTGCCTTCACACACCTCCATTCTATGACTTCACACACCTCCATTCTATGACTTCACACACCTCCATTCTGTGACTTCACACACCTCCATTCTGAGTTCACACACCTCAATTCTGTGACTTCACACACCTCCAATCTGACTTCACTCAGCTCAATTCTATGACTTCACACACCTCCATTCTGTGACTTCACACACCTCCATTCTATGACTTCACACACCTCCATTGTGACTTCACACACCTCCATTCTATGAGTTCACACCCCTCCATTCTGACTTCACACACCTCCATTCTATGACTTCACACACCTTCATTCTGACTTCACACACCTCCATTCTATGACTTGACCCAACTCCATTCTGAATTCACACACCTCCATTCTGTGACTTCACACACCTCCATTCCATGGCTTCACACACCTCCATTCGATGACTTCACACACCTCCATTCTTTGACTTTTCACACCTCCATTCTATGAGTTCACACAACTCCATTTGTGACTCTACACACCACCTTTTTGACTTCACACACCTCCATTCAGTGATTTCACACACCTCCATTCTGTGACTTCACACACCTTTATTGTTTGATTCACACACCTCCATTCTTTGACTTAACACACCTCCATTGCATGACTTCACACACCTCCATTCTATGAGTTCACACACCTCCATTCTATGAGTTCACACACCTCCATTTTGACTTCACACACCTCCATTCTATGACTTCACACACCTTCATTCTTACTTCAGAGACATCCATTCTATGACTTCACGCACTTCCATTCTATGACTACACACACCTCATTTCTGAGTTGACACACCTCCATTCTGTGAATTCACACACCTCCAATTTGACCTCACACACCCCCATTCTATGACTTCACACACCCCCATTGTGACTTCACACACTCCATTCTATGAGTTCACACACCTCCATTCTGACTTCACAAACCTCCATTCTATGACTTCACACAGCTGCATTCTGACTTCAGACACCTCCATTTTGGACTTCACACACCACAATTTTGACTTCAAACACCTCCATTCTGTGACTTCACACACCTCCATTTTGACTTCACACACTTCCATTCTTTGACTTAACACACCTGCATTCTCTGACTTCACACACCACCATTTATTGCCTTCACACACCTATATTCTTGGACTTCACACACCTCCATTCCATGACTTCACACATCTTCATTTCATGAGTTCACACACCTCCATTTTGACTTCACACCCCTCCATTCTATGACTTCACACACCTTCATTCTACTTCAGAAACATCCATTCTATGACTTCACACACCTCCATTCTATGACTTCACAAACCTCCATTCTGTGACTTCACACACCTCCATTCTGACTTCACACACCTCATTTCCGTGACTTCACACACCTCAATTCTCACTTCACACACCTCCATTCTATGACTTCACACAATTCCATTCTATGACTTCACACACCTCCATTCTTTGACTTCACACACCTCCATTGTGAGTTCACACACCTCCATTCTGTGACTTCACACACCTCCATTCTGTGACTTCACACACGTCCATTCTGTGACTTCACACACCTCCATTCTATGATTTCTCACACCTCCATTCTATTAATTCCCACACCTCCATTCTGTGACTTCACACAACTCCATTCTATAACTTCCCACACCTCCATTCTGTGACTTCACACACCTCCATTCTGAGTTCACAAACCTCGATTCTGTGACTTAACGCACCTTCATTGTGTGACTTCTCACACCTCCATTCTATGACTTCACACACCTCCATTCTATGACTTCACACACCTAAATTCTACGACTTCACACAACTCCAGTCTTTGACTTCACACGGCTCCATTCTGTGACTTCACACACCTCCATTCTATAACTTCACACACCTCCATTGTGACTTCCCACACCTCCAATCTGAGTTCACACACCTCCGTTCTGACTTCACACACCTCCATTCTATGACTTCACGCACCTCGATTCTGTGACTTCACACACCTCAATTCTGTGACTTCACACGCCTCCATTATGACTTCACACACCTCCATTCTATGACTTCACACACCTCCATTCTATGACTTCACACACCTAGATTCTGTGACTTCACACACCTCCATTCTGAGTTCACACACCTCCATTCTGTGACTTCACACACCTCCATTCTGACTTCACACAGCTCCATAAAATGACTTCACACACCTCCATTCTGTGACTTCTCACACCTCCATTCTGACTTCACACAGCTCCATTCTCTGACTTCCCACACCTCCATTCTATGATTTCACACACCTCCATTCTATGACTTCACACACCTCCATTCGGTAACTTCACACACCTCCATTCTGAGTTCAAACACCTCCGTTCTGTGACTTAACACACCTCCATTCTGTGACTTCACACACCTCCATTCTGAGTTCACACACCTCCATTCTGTGACTTCACACACCTCCATTCTGACTTCACACAGCTCCATTTTATGACTTCACACACCTCCATTCTGTGCCTTCACACACCTCCATTCTATGACTTAACACACCTTCATTCTTACTTAACAAACATCCATTCTATGACTTCACACACCTCCATTCTATGACTTCACACACCTCCATTCTATGACTTCACACACCTCCATTCTGTGACTTCACACACCTCAATTCTGTGACTTCACACACCTCCATTATGACTTCACACACATCCATTCTATGACTTCACACACCTCCATTCTATGACTTCACACACCTCCATTCTGTGACTTCACACACCTCCATTCTGAGTTCACACACCTCCATTCTGTGACTTCACACACCTCCAATCTGACTTTACACAGCTCCATTCTATGACTTCACACACCTCCATTCTGTGACTTCACGCACCTCCATTCTATGACTTCACACACCTCCATTGTGACTTCACACGCGTCCATTCTATGAGTTCACACACCTCCATTCTGACTTCACACACCTCCATTCTATGACTTCACCACCTCCATTCTGACTTCACGCACCTCCATTCTATGACTTCACACAACTCCGTTCTGACTTCACACACTTCCATTCAGTGACTTCACACACCTCCATTATATGACTTCACACACCAACATTCTGTGACTTCACACACCTCCATTCTATGACTTCACACACCTCCATTCTTTGACTTCACACACCTACATTGTGACTTCACAGACCTCCATTCTATGAGTTCACACAAATGCATTGTGAATTCACACACCTCCATTCTATGACTTCACCCACCTCCATTCTAAATTCACACACCTCCATTCTGATTTCACACACCTCAATTCTGTGACTTCACACACCTCCATTCTATGACTTAACACACCTTCATTCTTACTTAACAAACATCCATTCAATGACTTCACACACCTCCATTCTATGACTTCACACACCTCCATTCTATGACTTCACACACCTTGATTCTGTGACTTCACACACCTCAATTCTGTGACTTCATACACCTCATTATGACTTCACACACATCCATTCTATGAGTTCACACACCTCCATTCTATGACTTCACACACCTCCATTCTGTGACTTCACACACCTCCATTCTGAGTTCACACACCTAAATTCTGTGACTTCACACACCTCCAACCTGACTTCACACAGCTTCATTCTATGACTTCACACACCTCCATTCTGTGAGTTCACAGACCTCCATTCTGACTTCACACACCTCCATTCTATGACTTCACACACCTCCATTCTGACTTCACACACCTCCATTCTATGACTTCACACAAATCGTTTCAGACTTCACACATCTCCATTCTGTGACTTCACACACCTCCTTTCCATGACTTCACACACCTCCATTCGATGACTTCACACACCTCCATTCTTTGACTTCACACACCTCCATTCTATGAGTTCACACACCTCCATTTGTGACTCTACACACCACATTTTTGACTTCACACACCTCCATTCTTTGATTTCACACACCTCCATTCTATGACTTCACACACCTCTATTCTGTGACTTCACACATCTCAATTCTGTGACTTCACACACCTCCATTATGACTTCACACACATCCATTCTTGACTTCACACACCTCCATTTTATGACTTCACACACCTCAATTCTGTGACTTCACACACCTCCATTCTGAGTTCACACACCTCCATTCTGTGACTTCACACACCTCCAATCTGACTTCATACAGCTCCATTCTATGACTTCACACACCTCCATTCTGTGACTTCACACACCTCCATTCTGAGTTCAAATACCTCCGTTCTGTGACTTAACACACCTCCATTCTGTGACTTCACACACCTCCATTCTGAGTTCAAATACCTCCGTTCTGTGACTTAACACACCTCCATTCTGTGACTTCACACACCTCCATTCTGAGTTCAAACACATCCGTTCTGTCACTTAACACACTTCCATTCTGTGACTTCACACACCTCCATTCTGAGTACACACACCTCCATTCTGTGACTTCACACACCTCCATTCTGACTTCACACAGCTCCATTCTATGACTTCACACACGTCCATTCTGTGCCTTCACACACCTCCATTCTATGACTTAACACACCTTCATTCTAACTTAACAAACATCCATTCTATGACTTCACACACCTCCATTCTGTGACTTCACACACCTCCATTCTATATCTTCACACACCTCCATTCTATGATTTCTCACACCTCCATTCAATTAATTCATACTCCTCCATTCTGCGACTTCACACAATTCCATTCTATAACTTCCCACACCTCCATTCTGTGACTTCACACACCAACATTCTGAGTTCACAAACCTCGATTCTGTGACTTAACGCACCTTCAATGTGTGACTTCACACACCTCCATTCTATGACTTCACACACCTCCATTCTATGACTTCACACACCTCCATTCTACGACTTCACACACCTCCTGTCTTTGACTTCACAACCCTCCATTCTGTGACTTCACACACCTCCATTCTATAACTTCACACACCTCCATTGTGACTTCCCACACCTCCAATCTGAGTTCACACACCTCCGTTCTGACCTCACACACCTCCATTCTATGACTTCACACACCTCCATTGTGTGACTTCACACACCTCAATTCTGTGACTTCACACGCCTCCATTATGACTTCACACACCTCCATTCTATGACTTCACACACCTCCATTCTATGGCTTCACACACCTAGATTCTGTGACTACACACACCTCCATTCTGAGTTCATACACCTCCATTCTGTGACTTCACACACCTCCATTCTGACTTCACACAGCTCCATAAAATGACTTCACACACCTCCATTCTGTGACTTCGCACACCTCCATTCTGACTTCACACAGCTCCATTCTCTGACTTCCCACACCTCCATTCTATGATTTCACACACCTCCATTCTATGACTTCACACACCTCCATTCTGTGACTTCACACACTTCCATTCTGAGTTCAAACTCCTCCGTTCTGTGACTTAACACACCTCCATTCTGTGACTTCACACACCTCCATTCTGAGTTGACACACCTCCATTCTGTGACTTCACACACCTCCATTCTGACTTCACACAGCTCCATTCTATGACTTCACACACCTCCATTCTGTGCCTTCACACACCTCCATTCTATGACTTAACACACCTTCATTCTTACTTAACAAACATCCATTCTATGACTTCACACACCTCCATTCTGTGACTTCACTCACAGCAATTCTGTGACTTCACACACCTCCATTATGACTTCACACACATCCATTCTAAGACTTCGCACACCTCCATCCTATGACTTCACACACCTCTATTCTGTGCCTTCACACACGTCCATTCTATGACTTAACACACCTTCATTCTTACATAACAAACATCCATTCTATGACTTCACACATCTCCATTCTATGACTTCATACACCTCCATTCTATGACTTCACACACCTCCATTCTGTGACTTCACACACCTCAATTCTGTGACTTCACACACCTCCATTATGACTTCACACACATCCATTCTATGACTTCACACACCTCCATTCTATGACATCACACACCTCCATTCTGTGACTTCACACACCTCCATTCTGAGTTCACACACCTCCATTCTGTGACTTCACACACCTCCAATCTGTGACTTCACGCACCTCCATTCTATGACTTCACACACCTCCATTGTGACTTCACACACCTCAATTCTGTGACTTCACACGCCTCCATTATGACTTCACACACCTCCATTCTATGACTTCACACACCTCCATTCTATGGCTTCACACACCTAGATTCTGTGACTACACACACCTCCATTCTGAGTTCACACACCTCCATTCTGTGACTTCACACACCTCCATTCTGACTTCACACAGCTCCATAAAATGACTTCACACACCTCCATTCTGTGACTTCGCACACCTCCATTCTGACTTCACACAGCTCCATTCTCTGACTTCCCACACCTCCATACTATGATTTCACACACCTCCATTCTATGACTTCACACAACTCCATTCTGACTTCACACACCTCCATTCTGTGACTTCACACACCTCCATTATATGACTTCACACACCAACATTCTGTGACTTCAAAAACCTCCATTCTATGACTTCACACACCTCCATTCTGTGACTTCACACACCTACATTTTGACTTCACAGACCTCCATTCTATGAGTTCAGACAAATGCATTGTGAATTCACACACCTCCATTCTATGACTTCACCCACCTCCATTCTGACTTCACACACCTCCATTCTGATTTCACACACCTCAATTCTGTGACTTCACACACCCCCATTCTATGATTTCACACACCTCCATTCTGACTTCACACAGCTCCATTCTATGACTTCACACACCTCCATTCTGTGCTTTCACACACCTCCATTCTATTACTTAACACACCTTCATTCTTACTTAACAAACATCCATTCAATGACTTCACACACCTCCATTCTGTGACTTCACACACCTCAATTCTGTGACTTCACACACCTCATTATGACTTCACACATATCCATTCTATGAGTTCACACACCTCCATTCTATGACTTCACACACCTCCATTCTGTGACTTCACACCCCTCCATTCTGAGTTCACACACCTAAATTCTGTGACTTCACACACCTCCAATCTGACTTGACACAGCTTCATTCTATGACTTCACACACCTCCATTCTGTGACTTCACACACCTCCATTCTATGACTTAACACACCTTCATTCTTACTTAACAAACATCCATTCTATGACTTCACACACCTCCATTCTGTGACTTCACACACCTCAATTCTGTGACTTCACACACCTCCATTATGACTTCACACACATCCATTCTATGACTTCACACACCTCCATCCTATGACTTCACACACCTCCATTCTGTGCCTTCACACACCTCCATTCTATGACTTCACAAACCTCCATTCTATGACTTCACACACCTAGATTCTGTGACTTCACACACTTCCATTCTGAGTTCACACACCTCCATTCTGTGACTTCACACACCTCCATTCTGATTTCACACAGGTCCATTAAATGACTTCACACACCTCCATTCTGTGACTTCGCACACCTCCATTCTGACTTCACACAGCTCCATTCTCTGACTTCCCACACCTCCATTCTATGATTTCACACACCTCCATTCTATGCCTTCACACACCTCCATTCGGTAACTTCACACACCTCCATTCTGAGTTCAAACACCTCCGTTCTGTGACTTCACACACCTCCATTCTGTGACTTCACACACCTCCATTCTGACTTCACACAGCTCCATTCTATGACTTCACACACCTCCATTCTGTGCCTTCACACACCTGCATTCTATGACTTAACACACCTTCATTCTTACTTACCAAACATCCATTCTATTACGTCACACACCTCCATTCTATGACTTCACACACCTCCATTCTATGACTTCACACACCTCCATTCTGTGACTTCACACACCTCAATTCTGTGACTTCACACACCTCCATTATGACTTCACACACCTCCATTCTATGACTTCACACACCTCCATTCTATGACTTCACACACCTTGATTCTGTGACTTCACACACCTCAATTCTGTGACTTCACAAACCTCATTATGACTTCACACACATCCATTCTATGAGTTCACACACCTCCATTCTATGACTTCACACACCTCCATTCTGTGATTTCACACACCTCCATTCTGAGTTCACACACCTAAATTCTGTGACTTCACAAACCTCCAATCTGACTTCACACAGCTTCATTCTATGACTTCACACACCTCCATTCTGTGACTTTACACACCTCCATTCTATGACTTCACACACCTCCATTGTGACTTCACACACCTCCATTCTATGAGTTCACAGACCTCCATTCTGACTTCACACACCTCCATTCTATGACTTCACACACCTCCATTCTGACTTCACACACCTACATTCTATGACTTCACACAAATCCTTTCTGACTTCACACACCTCCATTCTGTGACTTCACACACCTCCTTTCCATGACTTCACACACCTCCATTCGATGACTTCACACACCTCCATTCTTTGACTTCACACACCCCCATTCTATGAGTTCACATACCTCCATTTGTGACCCTACACACCACATTTTTGACTTCACACACCTCCATTCTGTGATTTCACACACCTCCATTCTATGACTTCACACACCTCTATTCTGTGACTTCACACATCTCAATTCTGTGACTTCACACACCTCCATTATGACTTCACACACATCCATTCTATGACTTCACACACCTCCATTTTATGACTTCACACACCTCAATTCTGTGACTTCACACACCTCCATTCTGAGTTCACACACCTCCATTCTGTGACTTCACACACCTCCAATCTGACTTCACACAGCTGCATTCTATGACTTCACACACCTCCATTCTGTGACTTCACACACCTCCATTCTGAGTTCAAACACCTCCGTTCTGTGACTTAACACACCTCCATTCTGTGACTTCACACACTTCCAATCTGACTTCAGACAGCTCAATTCTATGACTTCACACACCTCCATTCTGTGACTTCACACACCTCCATTATGACTTCACACACGTCCATTCTATGACTTCACACACCTCCATTCTATGACTTCACACACCTCCATTCTATGACTTCACACACCTCCATTCTGTGACTTCACACACCTCCATTCAGAGTTCAAACACCTCCGTTCTCTCACTTAACACACCTCCATTCTGTGACTTCACACACCTCCATTCTGAGTTCACACACCTCCATTCTGTTACTTCACACACCTCCATTCTGACTTCACACAGCTCCATTCTATGACTTCACACACCTCCATTCTGTGCCTTCACACACCTCCATTCTATGACTTAACACACCTTCATTCTTACTTAACAAACATCCATTCTATGACTTCACACACCTCCATTCTGTGACTTCACACACCTCCATTCTATATCTTCACACACCTCCATTCTATGATTTCTCACACCTCCATTCCATTAATTCATACACCCCCATTCTGCGACTTCACACAACTCCATTCTATAACTTCCCACACCTCCATTCTGTGATTTCACACTCCTCCATTCTGAGTTCACAAACCTCGATTCGGTGACTTAACGCACCTTCATTGTGTGACTTCACACACCTCCATTCTATGGCTTCACACACCTCCATTCTCTGACTTCACACACCTCCAGTCTTTGACTTCACAACCCTCCATTCTGTGACTTCACACACCTCCATTCTATAATTTCACACACCTCCATTGTGACTTCCCACACCTCCAATCTGAGTTCACACACCTCCGTTCTGACCTCACACACCTCCATTCTATGACTTCACACACCTCCATTCTGTGACTTCACACACCTCAATTCTGTGACTTCACACGCCTCCATTATGACTTCACACACCTCCATTCTATGACTTCACACACCTCCATTCTATGACTTCACACACCTAGATTCTGTGACTACACACACCTGCATTCTGAGTTCACACACCTCCATTCTGTGACTTCACACACTTCCATTCTGACTTCACACAGCTCCATAAAATGACTTCACACACCTCCATTCTGTGACTTCGCACACCTCCATTCTGACTTCACACAGCTCCATTCTCTGACTTCCCACACCTCCATTCTATGGCTTCACACACCTCCATTCTCTGACTTCACACACCTCCAGTCTTTGACTTCACAACCCTCCATTCTGTGACTTCACACACCTCCATTCTATAATTTCACACACCTCCATTGTGACTTCCCACACCTCCAATCTGAGTTCACACACCTCCGTTCTGACCTCACACACCTCCATTCTATGACTTCACACACCTCCATTCTGTGACTTCACACACCTCAATTCTGTGACTTCACACGCCTCCATTATGACTTCACACACCTCCATTCTATGACTTCACACACCTCCATTCTATGACTTCACACACCTAGATTCTGTGACTACACACACCTGCATTCTGAGTTCACACACCTCCATTCTGTGACTTCACACACTTCCATTCTGACTTCACACAGCTCCATAAAATGACTTCACACACCTCCATTCTGTGACTTCGCACACCTCCATTCTGACTTCACACAGCTCCATTCTCTGACTTCCCACACCTCCATTCTATGATTTCACACACCTCCATTCTATGACTTCACACCCCTCCATTTTGTGACTTCACACACCTCCATTCTGAGTTCAAACACCTCCATTCTGTGACTTAACAC